>OOFG01106893.1:0-28838 GCA_900323295.1 Molva molva | reverse complement strand
ATTTTCATTCTGCTTTTGACTCCCTCTGTCTCCCTCCAGCGTAGTAACTCCTCCCCCCGCTGCTACCCATTGTCTCTCTCTCCATACAGTATCGGGCTGAGGGGTTGCCACAGTCGCTCCGGTGAGGGACACAGGAGGGGGAAATCAGAGGTAAGTGTCACATTGATGAGGTGTTTTGGATCTATCCTGCGCTTTACTGCATGCCACTGTGGTCATTTCTAAACTACGTGAGTGCCCACAGGCCAAAAATAGCTCTTGGTGTTGTTTTTGTGTTGTTGTTTTTTGATAAGAGGCTTTTCTGCTGCATTCATGTGTGGTATGCAGTGCTTTATGGTGTACTGGGCTTGTCTAGTCTGCCACCGGTAGTTAATTAGGAAGATGTTTAATAGATGAATACAAAGCACTGTCCGATACAAATTATTGACTAGAATGCTCCTTTCTCACAACCGTTTCATCTCCTCCTCTCCACCAACCAAGCATGTAAAATAGTGGGATATTAGTCTTTTGATGCGTTGTTACAACTGATAAAGGACATCTAGATTCACCTCCACAGAATCTCTAGGCACATCGTCTGTGAGGTGTCTAGGTTCCACACAGACAGACAGACAGACAGACAGCCAGACAGCCAGACAGAGAGACAGACAGACAGACAGACAGACAGACAGACAGACAGACAGACAGACAGACAGACAGAGAATGAGAAAGAGAAAGAGAAAGAGACCGAGACACTACAAACTGGTGTTTGAACATACCAAAGATGGACATATTTCAAATCCTAAGAAGCACAGAAACATCTGGCAGAGTGTCGATTGGTCAAACGGGCTCCCAGTGGAGCAGGGAGAGCATGTAGGATGTTTGGGATTAGAGTTAATCCTCCCGGTGGCTGAGATTCACCTTCTTGTCTGGCCAGCGTCTGACACTGGGGGCCTTGCTAATTTATGCTGAGACATGCATGAGAGCTGTGCTCCCCTGAGCTCTGCTACAGAGGGGCTTATCAACCAAAGGCTCTGTATATACGGTATATATATCTATACCAGCAAGAGGTTGTTACATTTGGCTCATTAGGTATGCACTCTATACCGTGATGCCATTTAGAGAAGAATGCAGCCATAGATGGATTTGCAATGAATCAATTTCAATCCAAAAATCAAGGACCCATAGTATTACTAGTAGCGCACCCTCCCTTTCTAATTATATTAGACAATGCTTGACCTTCATCTTTTAGACATATTTGATTGTATATTATACATTACGCATTACCAATCTTACACGTTTACAACTTAGACATGGTATTTAGGAGTGTTGCAGCCTAGTAGAGGAAGCTTTGTGTGCTTACTCAGAGGAGATAGCAAATAAAAAGAGAGAGAGAGAGAGAGAGAGAGAGAGAGAGAGAGAGAGAGAGAGAGAGAGAGGGAGGGGGGAGAGAGTGAGGGCTGCTTCAATGGGGCTTTTGTTGTTTGAGCTTGAGACAGCGAAAGCACAAGAAACAGTGACTGACAAATACCTGGCCCCTCTCAGCTCAAATACCTCAGCTTTGCACTCAATACAGTGTCAACAAATACCTCCTCTGTCTTCAATAGTAACTTGTTTCCTTCCTACCCACAGCTATCTGGTTTTCCTTTTTCCCCCTTTTTTTTAATTGTGGTAACTATTTTATGAACAGACATCTGGGTGAGAGGATTGGGACTACAGAGCTCCCTGTGTTCTGAGACTCAAATAAGTTGAGATATTCAGTTCCTATGAATCCATTGTAAATAATGGCATAGGAATTTGAATGAATATATTTCTTTCAAGTCCAAAATCCAAAGATTACAATACTGAAGTCTTGTTAATATTTAGATTATTTACACAATGGAAGAAGAATGACAGGAAGGCAGATGCCAAGGGTGAGATTCGAAACTAAAATAAATCATGCTATATTGATTGGTAGATAGAAGTTTCATGTATTTGTACTATGTCTTCTACATTCTGATGCTCAATTCCCCTGAATATCTAAGATGCTAGATGTTTACAGTCTATGATTCTAGGTCAGAGAGCATTTTGAAAAATTGTGGAAATCAAATGGTTTTCAGGATTGTTTTCCAATCAAAGTCAGGGTTGTGTTGGTTCCGCATATATACTGTGAAAATAAAACGTTTGATTTCACATTGAAATGAGTTTTCATTCCTCCCAGGCCACAATGGAATACCGCTTCCTATGATTAATTATTTATACAGATATGAATTTTGAATCCTTAGCACAGTCTGCAACCTGCTGCTTTTTCAGTTGTTTCATCTCATTTGGGGGTAACTGCACTTTCTTAAACTCCTTTCAATTGTATGAAAACTGCAACGCAAAAATAATAATTGACCTATTTTATTGGTGTGCTAATATGTCACTCTACACCACATGTGCATCTTATGGCTTTCTATTCCTATGTGAGTTGTGCTCTAGAGGATCACGTAGGGTTCAAAGCCATTGGATGCTATGGGGACCGTCAACCATGACTTTGCTATCCTCGAGATTTGAATCGCCAGTCATCTTCTCATACATGTATTGCTGATGTTTTATATAAAGATAGAGTCACAGTGAGAGTTATCAAAATAATCTGATAAGCTAAAAATGATGTGTAAGTAGAAGGTCCCTCAACAGTACAAAGAGCCATAGTGTCTAATGCTATGGCCATTATCCATACCTTTCAACATAAAGGAAAAGCTGCAGACATTATTCTACAAGGTGATACAGAGTGTGGACAGGACATATGGGGCTGGAGGGGGTTCTAGGCCATATCCTTCTGTTTGTATGCAACACATTTGTTCAAATCAATATCACAGTAAGGAGTACTTTGATGTTTGTGCTTGCTCGGAGGGTTCCTACAAATGATTTTCGGCATGTTCTGGGTGCAATTGGACCTAGTTATTCACAAATCCTTAATTTCAATGCATTTTCTGACTTATCTGAAATGTCTGCTGTCCAAACTCTGGCTTCACGGCCAAAAACATGTGAAGCAGAACTGTCCCACGTCCCCAACGTATCCTAAACAATTATTAGAGGAGACTGATTATTTATATTACTTATTTCTGACGATAATGGCTGCCTTGCACTGCATTGTTCCCAATAAAAAGTTAATTAATATCTGAATCCTGCTCACATTCTACATGCTCTTGCTCCAACATATAGTCCAGCTCCTACATATAGTCCAGCTCCTACATATAGTCCAGCTCCTACATATAGTCCAGCTCCTACATATAGTCCAGCTCCTACATATAGTCCAGCTCCAACATATAGTCCAGCTCCTACATATAGTCCAGCTCCTACATATAGTCCAGCTCCAACATATAGTCCAGCTCCTACATATAGTCCAGCTCCAACATATAGTCCTATCAGAGCTTTGAAGCTTCATGTCCCCAGTAGGCCTGGATCCTGTAAACCTATAGCTGCCGGGGAGGACCAATTACTGGGCCAAAAAAAGGGGTGACTGTATGTTCAAAGTCTTGGGACCCTGGTGGAAATGGGACTCCATGGGACTGTAGCTGGGCAGCCAAACCCAATGTTTTCAACATCCTAGAATACATGTTTATTTGTTGGCTTTCACCGAAATAATGATTAGTGCCAATCAGTTTGTCATTTGGTCATTCATCCCACTTTTAATGTTTTATGTTGTATATTAAATCAAATGTATAATTATTTGTACTAGTTGTAAATAACAGGCAACCATGTTTATAACATGTCTTATGCTACTTAGTGATACTTTGGCTGCTAGTGGTTAAATTTGCTATAGAAATGAATAAAAAAGTAAATAGTTTAAGCTACAAGAGACGTGAGGGACAACATCATTCTTCACGTTGGCTCCATTAATTAACTCCGTTCTGAGGCCCCTGGGAGTTCGGTGCAAATACCATGACATTATGCAACTATGAAAACGCTCATTTCCCATCTACCAGGCAGCTGGCACTTTAGTGGTAAAGGACAAGCAAATGTTAATTACTGGATATAATGGCTTTTGTTCAGCAGCGGTGATAGGAAATTAAGTAAATGAAAGCAATAAAGAGGGGTTATTGCAAAAGATTAAGTCATGAAGTAGGCATAGTAAGAGTCAGGGGTGATTCATATAATTGAAATACATCAAAAGGCCTTTGCCCTAGAAAAAAATGTCTATCATCCTAAAACAAGTTTTTCATTGAAATGACTCGTTCAGTTGTAACCCTAAGTTCTATTTTTTGAAGCAACCATAATTACTTTTAGTGGTCTGTTTGTTGCATTTATAGTCTTCAGCCCGGAAACGCAATAGTTTTGTGTTGTTGCCTTACCCTCTCCCGCCACTCTTTATCGTTCTCTTCTTCTCCACTAGGTGGCGAAGCATCAATCAATGACAATGCTGTACTTCTTCGGTGCACCGCCACCGCCCGGACAGCTGTACGACCAATCAGGTCAAACCTCCAAGTCGCTGCACGGTAACGACGCCAAACTGATTCCATTTACTTGTGTTTTTTAATGCTATAACATTTTGAATATTAATATTTACAAACTCATTCCATTATTTTTTACATCCTAATACGATGGCCAGTCCTCAACTAACGTAAACTAGTTGGATTAAAGTTCGCCACTGTCAGCGCCAGTAAACTACGTCGTGGTTTTTAGCGACCGAAGCTAGCTGTTATACGCCTTCCTCGTGCTGAAGGCCCGGTGTGCGTGTGTGCGGTCCGGGTCATAACTGTCAATCAAGGCAGAGTAGCACCTGTTCGTGGCCAGTGTGTGTTTGTCCCTGGGCATGCTGCAATGACATTCTCAGTGTTGCTCAACCACTGCATCTGATTTCACCGTAGACCGGGTGTAAGAATAGCTGAACCCCCAGGGTAGCTCCGGGTCGCTCCCACTTGCTGCTCTGTTGCAGCGTCGCTCTCGACATGCCGGTTTTCGAGGAGGACCCCACTCAGTTATCCAAGTCCAGGTTGAAGTCAGATTTAGTGGCCCACAATGTCACATTGCCAACTGAAAATAGCAAGAAGGATGTTTATGTGGGTTTGCATTTAAAGCATATTGATCCGAAAAATGCTACCGATTTCTCAAGTGACGAAGAGGACCAAGTCGTTGTGAGTTGTATTCATCAACTTATTTTATTATTTGAATTATACATTCGGCCTGTTATTGTCAATCCTGTCTACTAGCTACTGCGTCCCTCAATGTTATCTTTCATTTACCAAGTCCGTGCAATATATCTGGTAATGCAATGATTGGCTAACCTAACCATATGGAAATGACCTACATGGCTGAGACTGTATACATCCATTGCCAGTCTAAAATGGAATTTCATATTATATGTATGAAAATGTATTTTCACCGGTGGGATACAATGTTTTCAATGGCACCAACTTTGCACACTATCTAAGTCAACTGTTTTCAGCTGCTGTGAATACCTTCATGGAACTGATACTCTGCAAGGTCAGCAGCTGGGGCTCTGCATGTGCGCACAGTATTTAATCTGGGCCGCTCAGTCTGGTCTCCCATGGTTTCATCGACTAGTAGTGTGACCCACCAGCTGTAGTGTCCGTATAGATTCACATTTGAGAGGTGGAAGTGCTGCCTGCGTGGGGTTGTGTATACAAACACCTGTTCAATCTATTTAAATGTGCCGATAGGAGTGCTGTAGCATTATTCCTATTATGTAGAAACAGGGACATGTTGTTTTGTGCCCCCGGGAGGACACACAGGAGGAGGAGCCCTCAGGTGTGGACATGCTGGACCTCAATGGGTTGACCGATGACGAGCTCAAGGCGTCGCTGCTCAAGCATGGATTCAGCGCTGGACCCATTGTTGGTTAGCTCACTCACTGGTTATAGGCTACCATTACAATAAAAAGGGTTGGAAAAATATTTATTACGGTGACACGGTCATGATGAAGCAGTTTTAAATCTAATTTGGAATTGTATGTGTACTAATGTATTTTTTCTATTATAGTTAATATTATGTAAATGTTCGCATAGTTATTCGGGATGAAGCAAACATTACAAGCACATGTTATCTTTAACATAAACACGAAATAGACATTTTGAAATCTATTTCTCTAGTGGTTATACATATAACCAGTCCATATCAGTAGTACATCTCCAGACCTGCCAGTTAAAATACTTTATTTGAAGAACCCAACAAACTTTGTAAAACAAGCTAAAATGTATTTTTTTTCACACTTGACTAGCATCCACCAGGGCTTTGTATGAGCGGCGACTTCAGAAGCTCCTTCAGAGCAACGTGCCGACGGAGACCACCCTGAACGGCACGGGGGACGCCAACGCATACTCTGACAGCGAGGAGGGGGACGAAGAGGGGAAGGAGGAGGATTCAGGCAAGGCTACGTTTTTATGACGTCCACAATGGGATCTCAAATCTCTGGGACTACCAAAGTCAGTTTTGTTCCATCTTATCCACATATCAACCTTGAAATCATTGAGTGTTATTGTTGTATTTATTAGTTATTTTATAATAATGTACTTTTCTATGGTCCATACAGATTCAGAGGACTCAAGACAAGAAGCCATTTTACATTTGGAACTATCTCCCGAAGAGGACGAACAGGTGACTGTCTTTCAGTTGGTTTCTTTCCTATCATTCCCCTTACCAGCTCTTAAATATGTTTCTGCCTCCAGCCCCCCCATGTGGACAAATGTTGTTATTGTCCGGTCAATTTGAAATCATTCCTTCCTGTGGTAAGAGATGACTTCTCATATTTTGCGGTCGATTTTGCTCTAAATGAGTTTTCAATGTTTCACAGGAGTTGTCATGTCCAAATGGGGCTTACTTTTACCAACGTTGCTTTTTAACCTCTCCAATACTGGTAAACTATATCGGATCAACTTAGATCCTACAATGAGCAATTATTTACACTAAATGCACTTCAAGGTTGTGTGTGTTGTCATTCACCTAGCAGTGTGTCAGGGCCCCTGGAAGCTGGGAACCATGTTCCGGGAGGAATGTGGAGAATGCGGTAAAGTCACCGTTAGAGGCGAGGGGGGCCCGTGGCTCCCACGTTCCCTCTGGGCTTAGTGCAACGTTCTCTGTAGATGAGCCCACAGGATTAGGCCCAGCGGTAATGCAGAATCTTTCTCCTTCTCTGCTTCATATGAACTACTTTTAGACATGTCCCCAGGTTTACCATTGGGGGAAACGCACCGTACCGGATATCTAAATTATCAAAAATATCCAGTCGCTTCATTGTTAAATTAATTTTCACACGGGTGCGATGATTTTGTGATTAACATCTCCATTAAATATTCATAAAATATGCCTGCTAACGTTTAATACTTTGGCAAACGTCCACAGGTTCCGTCTGCATCGATGTCAGTTGAGAGCAACGGCTCCACCTCGTCATGTTCCCATACCTTCAGCATCACTCAGATGGTTAAGGAGGAAAGTTAGTTGTGTAAACCAGTGCCATGGTTCACATTTAAGACAAATGACCATGCTACCACCATTCCATTCTATTCCATTATGAGTAGTTGAAGTGCAGCTTTGATTAAAGCTGTATACATTTGTGTGTGTGTTTATTTATATATATATATATATATATATATATAGATAGATAGATAGATAGAGATATAGAGATATAAAGATACATGTATCATGACGATAAAGTCTTAGTTTATATGAATTGCGTTATTCAACCAAAACCGCAGAAGGAGGAGAGTTACCTCTCGCCGGGGCCTAGAGCCGACAGGAAGAGGTGGAGCGAGAGCAAAGGGCAGGGGGATTGGTCCCAAGTCGCTACGGTCAGTCATGCTCAGTGCAGCACACGTGTCATACATCAGTGATTCCCAACCTTGTCCCCACAGCCCCAGCAGTATGGGCCACTCCAAACCACAATCCACCAGGTCATTTATCATCATATTCATATCGTAGTGGCCTAGACGTTAAAAATGGTAGAAGTTGAGGGGTACTTCTTCATCTGGTCTTTAGAAGATAAAGAAACAAACAACATATAGCTATGATATTGGTTGGGAATCACTCCTCTACATGACCTCTGGTGGTGGTGGTGGTCGCAGTTGTATGAGTCACTTTGCCCGCTTATTTGAGTGCACCGGGTTGAGAGGACAGAAATGACATCAACAATAACAGAATGATGGTGCATCACACGTGATGCTTTTCCTTTTCTCAGCCGGAGGCGCCAACGTGGGAACTGTACACCCCGAAGGATGAATCCATCTTCTACACCCCTAATGCCTCTTCTTACAAGCAGACAGCCAAGGCACATACACTGTATTGTTCTGTCTCTTCTTTCTTTCCTCATCCTCTGACTTCTTGTTCCGAGCAAAGTTCAAGTGCCTCTGTTCATTTAGTAGGTAATGGGTAACTATTACTGTAGGTCAGGGATCTATACCTTTTTCTATTTGACAATCTGCTAATTACATGAAATGTATTTGTGACTTCATAACTAATAGTCATTTGATTCTCTGTAGCACTCCTGAACACATGGAGTTTTTCCATTGGATAATTTTGATTCTGTGTGTGGGGTTTATGAAGTCACTGCGTGGCATGTCATCACCTTTTATTTCTACTTCACTGCCTTTGCTTTTTATCTGTTTAACACTGGTGACCTAGAGATGTCCGGTTCTTCACCCTAGTGTCTGTGGATAAAAAAAATAAAAACAAACATTTTGTGTTCTTGCTTCCCTAGGAGCGTTTGGCTGTTGGTCCAACAAGATTTTATCCAGAGATGACACCTATACCCACTGGTATTACGTAAGTACAACATCTGAAACTTATGAAAATATATATACATTTTATTTGTTTCTGCATACATTCTGGCATGCATTATTGTGTTGCTACAGGTGACATTTTTTTTTCAAATCTATTAATTCCTTAATTTTTTAATGTTGTTGAAAATGTAAAAAACTTGGGCGAGTAATTCAATTACTAGAGGAAGTAATTTAATTAAAAAGGCTCATAACTCAATACAGCTTTCAGACATATCGGCAAGATCAAATTTTTAGGGACCAACTGAACAACTGAGATCGAATAAATGTTTGCATGGCATTTCTTCTTTTTGCACTATAAGCACTGAATAATTTAGGAAGCATAAAGAGTGATCCTATGCAGCAGTTTCTCTCAACACTGTGCTCTCAACACTGCGCTCTCAACACTGCGCTCTCAACACTGCGCTCTCAGCACTGCGCTCTCAGCACTGCGCTCTCAACACTGTGCTCTCAACACTGCATGCCACCAAGTCATAGGTGGCACGAACCCGAAACATACTATGCTGTAGGCAGGGTCTCGTGATGTAATGTATGATTCTACACATGGGTTGTGCTGTGCTGCAGCGCTACCTGTCGGAGGCCCATCAAGGGAGCCGCCGGGAGGCCCGTCCGGTACAAGTACCCGGACGCACCCCCCGCCAGTCCGCTGACGCTGGAGCGCCGGGAGCTGGAGGGTCGCCTGGTTCCCGTCTACATCCAGGTCCTGGTCTTCCTCGCCATGGCCTGTCTGCTCTACCTCGTGTACGCCTGTATGGAGGAGCACCCGTACAACCCGCTGCTGCCCCTCCTGGACGGTCTGAGCGATGTCCTAGAGAGCCAGGAGGAGGGCCCCGCGGGTCCGGGCCCGGTGGACCTGGCCGACCCGGTGGACCTGGCCGTGCAGGACTCACTCTCTGGATAGGAAGGAGGTTTTGCTCACAACCAATCTACAGTTTACAGCTACAACGTTGTTTAATGTTTGTTTTATCGTCCACATGCTTAGCTGCTTAGCCAGCATGGAGAATTCTGTGACCTTGTTTGTTTTGGATTGTTTTGGACAGGGGAGGTTTTAGAACAACTTGAGTCTGTTAATGTATCTATATGGGAGCAATTACTAGTCTAGTTTTGCATGTGTATAACTTTTTACATTGTAACATACACTTTGTCACAGATATACACTGAGGCATGGTTGGAAAAGAGGGATAGTTATGTAGTCCTGAAATTAAATAATATTGAGTCTTTGTCTTAAAAAATCGTATAAAATCCCCCAAAAACATGTGATTATTAATCGGCTCATGCTGCCTTTTTTTTAATGTGTGTTGCATTCTTGTTTTTCACCATGTATCAATAAAGGATGTTTTGCATAAAGGCTTGTTTTGTCAGAACATGTTTGGGGGAAATTTGAAATGCATTTCAGATACTTAGTTTTTATTTATAGTCGTTTATATTAAGTGTCATAGAACGATACTCGTACGACACAGTAAATTGTTAGCAGTCTGGCATTGTTTACCTAATGGACGTCCAAAACTGAAGTGACGTGCAATGCTCACGCCAGTACAGCTAAAGCTTATAAGAGACACTACAGGTTACTGGGTACAATATGATATGTTATATGACGTTTATTTCATCAAGTACGCTCCAATACTACTAGACTGTTTACAATGATTGTTTTGGTCCTAGTTTCTCACCGTAGAAAAACCGCCTAGTATGTAGTTCAGAGCAGAGGGTGACGAAACATGGCAGCTCCTGGGCTCAAGTCAAAATTATTCCGTTATTTAAAAAGTATATTCTTTGCCTTACTATTTATTACTCTATCAATCCTTACTATAGCCTCGTTGAGGACATTTTCACTCAATGTCAACGTTGGACTTCAACTCGCTCACTGGGAAAAGACAAACAATATCGTATTTGACATTAGCCAGCGCCAGAGAGAAGAGCTTTTTACGAATTTTAAAGGTGCTATTCGTTTTCCATCGTTCAAAAACGTGTCACATTTGATCAGATAATCTAAAGCGTTCGCCATAGTATGGATGACAGCTGACAGTTTGCGTATTGTTTGTACAGAGTCTATTCGGATCCCTACTGTTTCATACTCGCCGACAGACATCAACGCCACTGCGCTTCATGAATTCAGCAAGTTATTACGGAAAGGTAGGTTTAAAACAACCGACGACATTTTTAAAATAGTCTTATAGTCCGTGTTCCACTGCAGAGCATTTGTCCATTTATTCTGGAGGCTATAATAGTCCTGTTATTTTCCTATGCTTTTTTTATTGCCTCTTTTTGAATGTCCCTTGTCAGCTTTCCCAACAGTGTTCACGTCAAGCCTGGTTCAACATGAGGTGGTGGCTGACTACAGCCACCTGTTCTGGGTGCAGGGCTCCCAGCCTGACCTGGTTCCCTACATGCTGCTGGCCCACATCGATGTAGTGCCTGCCTCAGAGTCTGATGGCTGGGAGGCTCCTCCGTTTTCTGCTAAAGAAATAGACAATTTCATCTACGGTAGAGGGACCCTTGACGACAAGGAGTGTGTAATGGTGAGAGGTTGATTGTGAGAGGTTGATTGTAAATCAAATACGGCTATATATGACTACACATCTAACTATAAAGCGAGGAATCTCTGTCCGTCTGTCTGTCTGTCTGTCTGTCCCTCGATTATCTCGACAGCCGTTCGTCTGATCGACTTCAAACTTCGGGGATGTATCGCTCATGGCCTAAGGAGAACGGCAGTGTCGAATTTGGTGCAATTTGGACACGCGACACGTTCAATATTAATAAACTTTGAATAAATGCACCTTCTCATTGGGGACATCGGCCACTTTAAAACAAGCGCTCCTACTTACGCGGCGTTACAAACGTCATCCGTCACGCTCCGACCAGCCACACCCCCGACGGGCACATGCACTAGTATGAATAAATACACAATATAATTCATACACTATAAAAAGACATACATTGTAACGTATATACCGGCATGTCTAGCTGCAGATAGCTCTGCAAATTGTTACAAAACTGAGGGGCATAAAAACTAAAGGCAGATTTTCCCAATGCTGTGGAGACAGAAGGGATCTTTAGTGTTGTCTAATCCTGAGAACGGTTTGAGTCACTTGTTTCTCTCTCTCTAATCATGGAACTTGGAAATAGCAGGCATTCCTGCAAGAAAGCTTCATAAATACATACAACGGACTGAGAGGACCATCCCACCTTCTTATTCAGTAATCCCATATGATAAAAGGAGGGGGGATTAAGTGAGATGTCCTAATGGTCTGCTTCCTGGATGCTTTTAGATGACTGGCCGGAAAGGTCGCGTGGTCAGCAACGATGACGGCAGCATCTCGTACGAGTCTCGCTCCGAGCTGGATGTGCCTGTTGAGATCCTCAATCTGACGGAGAAGCAGAGGTTCATGGATGGAGAGAAGGTAGAGGAAAAACATGGCTCACATTATTCTAGAAATAGAAATTATTTTTCCTGAGAAAAGTATCTTGTAAATTGCCTGTTTGTTAGTATTGAGCAATAATTCTCATTTGTCTTCGTTTCCCACTAGAACATCGCCATCATCTCCGAAGCAGCCAGCTCGGGTATCTCCTTGCAGGCAGATCGCCGCGTTAAAAACCAGCGAAGAAGAGTCCACATGACTCTGGAGCTGCCCTGGAGTGCAGACAGAGCCATACAGCAGTTCGGTCAGTACACACACACTCTTGTTTTGCATGCACGCTGTAGTAGGATAAAGCAGCGGACTGTATGGTATTGACCTTGGCCGCTCTTCATATTCCCCCCCCCTCCCAGGGAGGACCCACAGGTCCAACCAGGTCACGGCTCCAGAGTACGTGTTCCTCATATCGGAGCTGGCGGGAGAGCAGCGGTTTGCCTCCATCGTGGCCAAGAGGCTGGAGAGTCTGGTAAGAGACCAGCCATGACATAACCATGTTGATAAGCCTACTGTTATTACCTATTGTTATTGTAGGGTTTAGGTATTATTATTATTCCAGATTGATAACGCTTATAGCTCAGCCCCTGATTGCACAAAAGTTTTCAAATTTGTCTACGACATTTGTATTCCGGGTAAGCAGGGCTCCAAAAGGTTTGGTGCCAATTCTTCTATAGGTGGCGCTATAATTCGCAGTCAAAGTTAAACGATCAGCCTCGCCACCCTGATGGAGATAAATGTCTGAAACTTGGTGTATAGGCATTATTTTACATGCTGAACATTTTTGCCTCTTAGACCCATTATGTCCGTCTGAATAGATTTCTCTGTACAGTGAAACTTCGGGCAACACAATTGGTACACATGATCTATGGACGTGTCTGATCTATAGAACATTATTCTATCAATCACAAGTCCGCCTCGGAAGGTTGCAGGAACTGGAAACAATGCACATAGAGGGCACCTCCCTTAACATGTGTCCCTCCCGCTATGCTTCCGCCCCTGTTGAAAGCATAGTTGCGTCTAGGAGTAATAAATCATGCCCCCATGAATCGCTTGTAAAGGGCGGTCGCTGGGGTCGGCGGTGCATGGGCCGTGAATACCTTTCATCACTGCTAGCAGTTGTTGTTGTTGTTGTTATTATTATTGATAATTGTGCGATTAATTATAAAGTTGTTCACAGATTTTTACTTGATACATTTGACATCTATTGGCAAATGATAAAAAAAAATGTTGGATTGTCCATTGGTTTTTGGTTTGCCAAAAAACACTTTTGTCCCGCAACTTATGACTGTATTGATGATGGCTCTTTCAGATGGATAATCATTTGATATTATTGTGGCTATTGGTTAATTCTTGGGTTTTTACAACAGGGTGCTCTTACCCATGGAGACAGGAGGGCGACTGAAACCAGAGACCTCAGCAGATACAACTTTGACAACAAGGTAGGAGGAGAATGTAGATGAATTTGTAGTTGGAGATTAGTGCCTCTAGTGCCGGCTGACCTTTGAACTGTTGTACGTGTGCTATGTCAGTATGGTAGGAATGCTCTGGAAATCGTCATGAAGTCCATCGTGAAACTTGACTCTCCGCTCGTGTCGCCACCTTCCGATTTTGACGGGGATTTCTTCAAAGGTACGGGTTGTTTATTTTCCCGTTAAAGTGGCAATCTCGAATATTTTCGAGTAAATATCCGTCGCCGAATGAAGTAACACAATAGTGATTGAACCGGTTTCCCACTGATGAAAGCCCTTGCATTTGCAGTATTATAAATGTTACAGACTGGGTGCCAAAGAACAAAACCTTTTAACTTGCAAATTTACTCTGACATCTGTTATCGTATGGGTTTCTTTTAACACCATGAATGCGTGCTGTATGTTTTGATTGGTTCCCAGCCTCTACTTTAATTCGAGTTGGATGAAGGCGTGTAATTAATGTAAATGTCCATTTGTTTTCTCGGTAGAAATTCAATGTGGCTTAATAGGAGTGGGTCTCATAACTCTTGAAGACAGGTCTGGTGTGATGACACTTGACAAAGGTAAGTGAGAAGAATGCGCTCTGAACTGGTTGAAGACCATTTCTGCAGTGACTATTCAAAAATGTACAAATAAATGTCATCATAATGTATTATTATCATACTTTTCACAGACTACAACAACATTGGAAAGTTCCTCAACCGAATTCTGGGCATGGAGGTGCAGCAGCAGAATGCTCTGTTCCAGTACTTTGCAGACACACTGGCGGCAGTCATACAGGAAGCCAAGAGGAATGGCCGATTTGACATGGGCATTCTGGGTAAGGGATGGACCTGTTCTACATGTGTAGATTTTAGTAGCCTACTATCATCATGTTCTTCCCATATGTGGGGTGTGTATATATGGGTATTAATTTGAAGCTAACTTATTTGCTCTAATAACGCATTTGATCTTGATTTTTGTCCTGTGTTTTCAGATCTTGGCTCGGGTGATGAGAAGGTGCAGAAGGTAGAGTGCAAGAAGTTCCTGACGCCTGGCTACACCACATCAGGCCACGTCGAGCTCTACACCGTATGTCCCTTACTCTTCCTACGGCAACACTTCCAGCTATAAAATATGAACTGTTGCAGGCATCTCACTGTTATTGCATACCGTTACTAAAGGGGCTGTGGTCATCTTGGTTATATCAATGTTATACTAATGTCAAATCCGACTTTAGATGAATCTCTAAAGACCGAGCTCCGATCTGGGTGAACGGGGCGTTTCACATTCTTTCAATTCATATTTGGTTTCACTTCATATTTGTTTCAACCAATCCTGTTGGAGATATTTGCAAACACAAACTTGGCCAGCAGCAGTAAACTGAGAAAGTGTCTGTAAAGGTTCCACCTCAATACTGTGTAGACTGGCCACTGTAAAAATACACTATAATCCCTTCTGAAAGCTTCGTCTACCCATGCAAATTTGGTCTCTTCTGTATATCTCCGAAACAAAACAGGAAACAAGACATAATGCCACCCCTTTTAGTTTTTGGTTCAAGGCCCAGGCGCTGCTGTCTCCCCCCAGATGTTCTGCTATAACATGGTAGGACATCCCAGATTATAAATGAGCTGTAGCAATGTTAATGTGATCCTTCTGTTGTCATCAGGTGAGTGTGGAGAGGGGGATGTCGTGGGAGGAGGCCACCCATGCCTGGGCAGACCAGAGTGGGGCTGACGATGGCTTCTACGTGCAGGTATGGCTGCTCTGTGCCCGGTTGGCAGGGCAACCAAACAAAGCGTTTCAGGCACCCCAGATCATGAATCTGGCTTTAATTACATTTTGGAAAAAAGACAAACATTTTATTTGTTAATCCTGTGCATACATTATTTATTTATGTATTTATTTTCAGTAGCCATAACGGTGGGGAACTACTGCTCCATCCTAAATATATAAAAACTGAGAAATTACCAAACTTTCCAATCGAATGTTGATTCTTGTTCTTTCTGAAGGTGCGCAACAACAGGAAGACGGCCATACTGGTGAAGGAGTTGAACCCCAAGAAGAGGCTGTTCCTGGTGTACCGGCCCAACACCGGGAAGCAGCTCAAACTGGAGACCTACGTTGACATCAAGAAGAGGTTCAAAAAGGTAACGCCTCAAGCTTTGTTTCTGTTTATTGAGATACTTCACATAAACTGACACCATAGCAAATATTAAAGTCTTTAAAGGTGCAGTAGGCAAGATTGAAGAGTTATTAATGGGGTTTGATTTGTTATATATGCCCATCCATCAGCTATTAGTGAGTGGAATGTGTGAGAATCTGTTTCTAGGTGACTGCGACTGGCTCAGTATGAGCCAGTTTAGATTTGAGACCGTTCCTGGCTCATTTCTGACCAATCAGGCCATCTCTTCCCTGATTGGTTCGGGGAATCCTTCTTGCCTGTCAATCATATTAGTGTGAATGCAACACTTTCAATGGTGGAGAAACGTAGCGAGGGAGGGGACATTTAGTTTCATTATCTTCTCGAATCTTGCCTACAGCACTGTTTTAATTAAATGATTATGTCGTTTCCAGGTGTTGTCAGAAGATGCGAAACAACACTGGATTGACCAGTACAAGTCCTCTGCTAAGATCTGCTCTCATGCCTATTGGTAGGTGCTCGGCATGACCTCACTTCCCAGTCACATGAACCCTCATTGGTCCATTCACGGCTAAAGGGCCAAGAAGATTTTAATGATTCTAGTTAATTAGTTAAAGTCACAATATGTAAGATTGAGCCCCTCCCAGTTAGTAGGTGAGTACTTTCAGAATTAAAACAACTCGATGACCGTTTTCTGTCCTGTGATGGGCGTGGTTTTGGGAATGTTGATGGGTAAGATTCTTGTAAACAAAAAAGGGCTGGCCAGATTGTTTTACTTTTAGAATAGATTAGTTATAGGGGGTGATTTTATTAATAACATTATTGAAATCACCATCAATCATTATTGACTACAGATACTTCCAGGTTATTTTAAGCCATGAGCTAGTTGAAATGTGAAATTGGACTTTAATGTATTTGTAATTGTACATATTTTCTACCTGCACATTTTATGCACCTCATATTTGATACCTAGTCTTTGCTCCTTTTTTCCATTATAGGTAGTGTGGTGTTTTTTTGTATCCGACTTTACAGCATGACCATTTTATTACACTCAGTATAATCAGTGAAAGCACAGCTTGGGTCTTTTTCTCCATCTTATTTCAGTCACTCAGAAATAATCTTAAAACAGTCCTGTATAGAGGCAGTCATTCTGATTCTATGTATTTTATTTCAGTACCTCTGACTGTATACAGATGTGGTTGAACTGTATACTGATCTGGTTGAACTGTATACTGATCTTGGGTAAACTGGTGTGATGTGTTGCTGTGACCACCAGGCGGGGGAACTGTAAGAAGGCGTCGGTGGGCCTGCAGTGTGAGATCGGTCTTCGCTGCAGGACGTACTTCGTCCTGTGCGGCTCGGTTCTCAGCGTGTGGACAAAGGTGGAGAACGTGCTGTCCTCGGTCAGCGGAACCAACGTCAAGATGCAGATCGTTCGCCTTAGAACCGAGGATGGACAGAGGATAGTTGGTACGTTTTTGATGTGTTTTTCTATTTGGTCGTTTTTAGCGTGACTCACTCTGTGGGAGATGGTTTAATCCAAAAATGTACAGTGAATTCAGATGTGTGTGTGATTAAGTACCATGTAGGGATTGGCAACCTGTAGAGTGGAACCTGCTACACAGGTTAGGCTGTGGACATTGGGGATGGAACCCAGTAGTAGTTTTGCGAGTCGAACACCCTAGCCACTGCAGGATCCTGTCCCACTATCACTGCAGCCATCAATTTGGTACAAGAGTGTAAGGAAATACAGCAGGATTAGATATACAAATGTGAAAAGACCAATCTTCCAACCTTCTCTGTAAATTAAATTTAGTCTCCAGTGAAAACGTGGTCCCGGTGTGAATATTCAGAGGGTTTTCTGATACGGTTTATAAACTCAACATCCTGATGACTCTCTTCTCCGTCCCCCACAGGGCTGATCATCCCCCCAAACTGTGTGTCCCCACTCCTCAACATCCTGTCCACGTCGGACCAGTGCCAGCAGCTGGCTGTGCAGGAGCAGCAGAAGTGGCAGCAACTCCACCCCCAGAGCCTCAGCCACGCCCCCAACACATAGTGGAGGGTCCCCCACCCCTCACACTCCCAGCACCCCAACACTGTCCTGAAGGAGTGGTCACTACACTGCAGTCCCCGGGACCATGTGCGAGGCATACGAGTCTGCCTCCCTCTCGTACCCTGGAGACCATGAGGGGAACAGGTGTGCGGTGTACACGTCGTTGGTCTTCATGAGCCTCAGTGTCTGTACAGAGAACTGGGGTTCAGGGTGGCTGCTGCTGCTGCTGCTGCTGCTGGTGGTGGTGGTGGTGGTTTTAGTATTTGGAAGACCAGAGACATTTTTTTGTTTTCTTTCCACCTACGAAAGTTTGCTGGATATATCATATAGCCCTCTGACATTCAGAGAGTAAGACGTTCTGAGATGCATCCATCAGGAGGAAAAGAGGACACGAGGGAGCTTCACGTCGGCTACGTCGGTCGCGCCTGTTCCTCCCCGGGTTAGGTTGTGCCCACATGTTTGTTTATTATCCACACTGGCCCAAATGAGACCAGGAGCTGTTCCAAATAAGACCAAAGTTCATTCAGTCACAGAGCCATCTTCATTCATTTCCAGGACGTAGATGCTTTAGATATTTCAAAAATGAAAGATAATCAATGTTTATTTGTAATTTATATGTCCGCATAACTTAAGCATACAATACCCAGGCATAATTGCAATGTTTTTAGTCATTAATGGCCTTTCGCCCCATATTTCCCAAGTATTGCTGATCATTAGTTGGTATTTGGCACAGACCGAGCTTTTGGATACCAAAAGAAAGATCCATAAAATTATTCTGACCATTATTCTTTATAATGCTGTTTGTCACCTTTCTAAATAACAATAACTGAATTAAAGTAAGTTTCAACACAATGGAAATTTGGAATTGGAGGAGTTTAAGGAATGAGTTTATGCCTTAAAAGCTGAGCATTGTGTTAAATTGAGTGTGCAACGCGGTGTGTGTATATATAAAAATAAAATATATAGTAGTGTTGTTAATGCAACAGTCGAAACATCCATAGGTTTCCAGCTTGACTGTCCCTAATGCCTTGGTATTGAGCCATCAATTCAGAATTGTCAGTAAAAGATTATCACTGCAACAGAAATGTGGCAGTAAATTAGTATGTAAGCCCTGCTGTACTTTTTGGTTGATGGCACTGCATCTGGGATCTGCGTTATTTGACTTCTAAGACATGGTTTCCATCAGAAGGCTGGTCTGTGTATTAATCCGTTTTCTAATGGATGCCATAGTGCTCAAGGGTTCGCCCGCTCAATGACCCTTCTCATCAAAATTGGATACAGAAGCGAAAGATGCTTATACAATATCTAATGCATGTTACACGTTCCTTTAAACACAATCATTACCGCCTGATGTTCAAATTTCATGTTTGCATACTTCTGCTCCCCTGCCCTGAACCCTCTCTTGGCTAAAGCCTTGATTTCCCTCGGAAGGCGCAGACCCCAGCCTGGTGATGAAACCACTCGATAGTGGCTAATAAAAGGCTTCGGATGTGGTTTGGGTTTGAACGCGCGTTGTCCCTGACGTCCTTTTCCTGTGGGTTTAGCACTCTTTAGGTGTGAATATTTCTCCTAATTGATTTTTAAGAGAAAAAAATGGTGAAGCAGGCACTTTTTTCTTTTGTAACATACCAAATGTGTTCATAATGTTCATTTATGTACAGTTTGTAAGAGAATCGAACATTTAAAATGCAGAATGTCACCCTTTTGGAATGGCCGTGTAGGAAGCTGCATTTTGAGGAAAAAAATAAATGCCTTTTCACTTCACGCTCGCATAGAAAAAAATAAAGTTTGTAACTTAAACTGGAATGTCCTACAAAAAGTCAATGTATGTTTTTATTTGGACCCTTTGAAATGTTCTGTACATTGGCTGCTGACTTTTTTCCGACATGTTTTTTTTCAGTGATGTAAAATGCTATAACAGGTGAACTGTTAAAAACAACAAAAAAAGAGAACACACTTGAAGGACTTCCCTTGTCTCCATGCACGAGTTGCACTACTGACTTGTACAAAACAAAAGGCTGCATCACGTTGTTTGAATGAGTGCAATGACCAATAAAGCTTGGTACACTTGTATGATCACACTTCCTGTAACGCTTAAGGTGTAAGAGAATAAAACGCACCTATCTAGACTTGGGAATGTGCGTTACGATATTTTAAATGGTAACACTGAAGATAAAACCGTGTAAGAAGAACGTGTTGGATTAACTACTTAGTTTCTAGTGTTAAACTTTGGCTTGCCTGGAACTGCCGCGGTGTAATCTAGCTGTTCTAGGAAGCCAGTAATTTCTAAAGTACGATGCATTCATTACAGGTTTCACTTATTTTATTTAAAACAAAAAATCCTTAAATACATAATGATAATCTTTGCCGTTAAACATAAGCTTGCGGCCCAAATTACCCCCACAGGCCCTGCCATTTTTCGACATCTAGGTAACCCCAAACCTGGCTCTGGGTCAACAGGTTTTGTAGCTGACATTTCCATGTCTCTGCATGCTCTTAATTTACTCACTCGTATACCTGTTCAGGTAAGACTGAACTGGAACTTCGCCGTACCTGAGCCAATGGACTCGCATTGGTGACGATCAAACGTGGCCGGACAGCATTACAGTCTGAGTTGAACATCAATTGTAGAAAGGGATAGAGGTTTAGATAGAACTGGAAACAAATAGCGTATCATCAGCTATTGGCAAAATTAGTGATTATTCTAAGCGGAAATCATGTGGGCCTTTCATTGGAAAGGACTGTGGTTGTAACCAGAGCTCGGTTGGATTTCAGAGTGGGAATAGTTTTAAGGGAGATTAAGCAAGCACTAAAACATTACGCTGCAATTAAAGTTTTTTAACCAACATGTCTAACCTGTAAATAATTTTCAGATGTGCGTGTGCCGGATATGCTTTTTTTCTAACCGGCTTTTTGAAACCTAACCAGAATCCACCAAAATAAGATGTTTAAGATGTCAGACTTTATTAATCCTAGACAGGACATTTGGGTCACTCTTATTTAACATAAACATCTAAATATCGAAAACATCTAACATCTAAAACATCTAAATATTATGATGAATGTACTCAAGTTGAGTACATTCATCATAATTTGTTACCCTTACATTATCCTACATGAGTTGCGCAAAACAGGCAAATTAAAACACACATAATTCTATGTTTCTTTTCAACAGTAAACTGGTAAATATCCAGTGTGCTGCTTCCTATCCACTGAGAGATAGGGTGTTGCAGGTTTTACCAGGCTACCAGCACTTCAATGACACCCCTGGCTGCTTGGGATGCCCGTCACACAGGCCCTCTGTTGTCAATGGGAGGTCATACAGGGAAAATATATCGCCTGGGTACGTGCCAGGCTGGTCTAATGTTTTCCACGCTTCAGTATGCTGTAGTAAACAGGGCGTGACTACAGTGTTTTCCCCCTTGAGTTATACTTACAGAATCATTCAAGGTCAGTGCAATAATAAGGTTATCATTTTGACATCCTTTCATTTATTTCCTTGGTTCTCTAAATTCACTGCTTAACACGTTCTCATTACAGGTATATCAACCAACATCCATAAACTGTAAATCAATCAATCAATCAATCAACTAATCGATCGATCACCAATCAATCAATAATAACATAATAATTAGAACGTAATAACATAACAAACAGCAAGTATCGGACTTTTTTTATGTTTTCAATTCTTATTTTTTTTTTTCCCTATGAAATTTACTTTTTTGTACATTTTCACTTTACATTTTAAATGTTACTTACATTGTCAAATCTCCTTTACTATGGGTCTTATAACAGTACGTGGGGCTACTGAGAATGACTTTTCTGTTGGCTTGTGACACAATGCTCAATCTCAACAACACAAATGATATCTGGGACTTCACCCTATAGGGTTTTCCACGCAACCATTAGAATCCCGAAGAGCCAGTGGGTCATGACGCCGCGGGCCGCGATTGGGCCGACGCAGGCCTTCTTTGTGTCCACCAATGGTCAAGAGAGTGATAGTATATGTGCGTGTTTAGGCGGACCCCCACCACGATCCCCAGTGGATGGAAGAAGGGATCCCTCGCCACGTGACTCTGAATAAGAGTGGTGAATCCTTTTGTACCTTTTATCAGTCCGCGTATAAACTTTTAAATTAACCACTAAAGGCGTTCATATCAGGGTCAGATCAATTTGGGAAGCGATGGAGGCGCCTTCTCAGACCAAAACAGGTATCTACTACAAGTGATTGTAAACTTCTAAAATGATGCCTCAGTGACAAACAAAAGACGCTGCTATAAAGATCAGGGTTGTAATTATTTTTAGTAACACATCGGTCGCATGCCATCACAATGCGGGCAAACTACCCACTTCCTAAATGTCCACTCTTTTGATGCAAAATGTGACAATGAATACTTTAGTGTAAAGTCGGACGTTTCCATCGTCGACAGTTCAAATGTTTTCACTTTACAGGCTATCAAACTATCAAAGTTGTAGAAATAACAATTTTTATAAATGTTTTCAAGAAACGCGCATCTTGGTTACAATCTAAGTGTGATCTGGAAGATTAGGTAAAATTAAAAAAAAAAAAAAAAACTGGGAAATTTAAGATGTAAATCGCTTTTTAACTATTTCCTATAGACATTCCCAGTGGATCGTACGTTCAGGCGGGTGGTGTCAATATGAAGTGACGGCCATGTTGCCGGTGCCGCTGTTGTAAACAAAAAGTGAGAGACAGACGCTTCACTGAATTTCGGGTCATTTTTATTTCTTTAATTTACAATGTCTCTGGGAATGTCTTACAAACCCAATGTCCATCAGCACATTCCGGGAACTTCTGGAAACCAGGGTAAGGAAAAAACATCGGGAAAAATCCAACTATCCGTCTGTTAAATCGAGTGTTAAATTCGGGGTCTCGGAGAATACCTGGAGAAAGACCGTGTCTGTAGTTTTTGTCCAGTTATATATATAGGGTCAGATCCTGGGAGCTAGGCTAATTCATATCCGCCATTATTACTAATGTTACGAGCGCCATCCCAAATGCTAGCGGCTCGAGCAAAAAGTAAGAACTGTGGGATCTCCCCCGTGACCCCTTTTGTTTCACGCTCCGCTTTTCGCGTCTTAATCCATCTTTAAGGGCGCCTTTACATTGTGACCAAAATGTATCACTTTGTCTTCTCGAGTCAGCCTTGTTCCGTTTCCTCCATGATGCTTCGTCCTGCGGGTTGCTGATTGATCTGCTAGTGAAATTTGTACTCATCGAGGACATCTTGTGTTAGACAACGCATATTGCAATTTGCAAACCCGCCTACGTGAGCGGGTAGCCGCCTGCCCAGGATGAATGCTGACAGGTTTAAATTCTATCACTGGCTATTCTCTCTTGTGTGTGACTTAAATGTGTTTCTGGTTAATTCACATTTTCAAAATAGTCAATTGGTATTTATATTTATAATTATGTTTTTGTTCTGTACATTAATATGCACACATTTCTTACAAAGTAAAACTCAATTATGAAAGACGGCAATGTCTCTTATTTTTTTATATGGCCGTTTATACACAAGATGACTGCATGATCAATGGGCCATAATCAGAAGCAAATGCAAATATAATCAATCGACAATCTATTCTGAAACATCCTGAATCTATTTATAACTATTAAGTCATTTTTCAGACGCGTTTATTGACTTAGAGTGAACTCAGTTTTATTTTGATGTAATTAAAAGGCCTACCTAATTACTATTATCGAATTAATGAAAGAGAAGTTAAAACTGCTGTATTAGCACCACAATAGGACCACCACTAGGGGTTGGATGTCCCTTTTAATTATACTTTAGTTTCTATTTAGTATTTTTTTCCCTTTATAATTGACTCTTCGTTTTAGCACTGCTGTCTGAAATGGCTTGCAGGAGTGCTGAGGGTTGCACTTCCTTATACTGGATCAGATTAGAGCTGAATGTCAGTGCCCCACATGTGTCATATTTTTAGATGTTTATTTATTAATTATTGTGTGTATTATTTCATTTTTTTCAACAGTTGGGAATATCCAGAATATCCAGTCTCCTTCTGCAGCTAACCTGGCAACATTACAGTCCTACAGACCGCTGGTGAATGACTATGGGTCGCCCTCGTTGGGATTCTCTCAGGTAACTAACATCATAGAAATGTCCAGTGCTTCCCCCTCTTTAATGGTGTTAGACGTGTGTCTCCTGACCTGAGGCACTGGACCCCAGGTGGGGTCGCCTGATATGCATATGACGTCATGGGAGATTGCTGACTTAGAAGCTGTAAAAGCTATAGAAGCTATAGGTATTTGAAAGTGCAGTTTTGATTCAAATAGAATAATCATTTGAAGGTCCCATATATATATATATACGTTACAAACCGACTGCCTTATCACAAAGTACTTAGTATGGGTGATGTAAAAATATGTTCAATCAGATATCGATATGACGGGCAGATGTCGACGGGGTTAAAATGACGTGTGCGGAAGCAGATGCACAGAAACCTATGAATTTGTGTGTACAAGAATTTTCGGACCTGAAATTGGGAACACAGGCAAAAAAGCGTGGAACGTCATCTGCATCTTTGATGTGGTTTATTGCTGGATTTCCAGGGTTCTAGTGGGAACCAAGTACCTCAGAGCAAATACGCAGAGCTCCTGGCCATCATCGAGGAGCTGGGCAAGGAGATCAGGCCCACGTACGCTGGCAGTAAAAGCGCCATGGAGAGACTGAAAAGAGGTACGTGAGACCAGGCTTGATATTGGTTACATTTTATATTTGTACATTTTAGGGCATTTAGCAGACGCTTTTATCCAAAGCGACTTACAACGGTTCATACAGACATTCACACACCGACGGCGGAGTCAACCATGCAAGGCAGCAGTTAGGGTGAGGTGCCTTGCTCAGCTAGGAGGAGCCGGGGATCGAAAAAGCAACCTTCCGGTTACAAGGCAACCCGTTCAAACCTCCTGAGCTAGCCAAAGGCCCTAACCTGAACCCCAACACACAGGCCATAGTGCCACACTATAGTATCACAGACGATCTATCATACATCTGATGATAGATCGTCATATAGATCAGCCTACCAGTTGGTACAGACCACCGGGTAGGCTGGAAGGTGGACCCGTCAATTATACACTCTCACTTGTGATGTTTCTATTGGGTTCGATTTTAAACCGGCTTGTCTTCTCCAGTTAAGAGTTGTATTGATGCATTGAATGCTATACTTGTATAGTATACTGTTGCTACTAATACCTAATACAATTTCAATTGTTTGTTCCTCAAGGTATAATCCATGCCAGGGGGTTGGTACGCGAGTGTTTGGCTGAGACGGAGCGGAACGCAAGATCCTAGCTGTGTGGAGCCATACGTTTCCCCTGCAAGAACAAATTGTATGCGTTCCCTTACGACACCCAAACAAACAGTACTTTGCATGGTATTTCCTTTGAATGGAGGAAAGATATGGAAAAGGGATAGTAAAAAGAATGATAATGTTGAAAACATCACAAAAGAAAAATTGCATTATAATAATAATGATAAATGTGTGGATTCTTTTGGCAAGAAAATTAAGGGATACTGTGAGTTCCTTATTGTTTTGGTTTTTTCTTAAATTGCCCCATTTTGGGGTGTTCATTTTGACTTCCTATTTAAAACGTTTGGTTAATGCATGAGAAAATGGACCCATGGTAGCCCAGGGGTTAATTGTAGACACTGCATGGCTTGTACAAAGCTAGATTAGTAGGACTTGATCTCTTTTTTGATAGAAATTGGTCTGATTTCCAGACCCTTGTAAACCATGTTGGGGGAAGGACAGAGATGTGCCAAATGCATCGGTTTGTTCATTTTGAGGTTGTTTTTGGTATGATATGGAAACTGTTACTTGCATCTTTGTATGTATTTATTACTCAGTGTAATAAATTGTATTTTCAATATAGTTGTTTTTTTAATGTTTGCGTAGTATTTAGTATCTTGTCAGAATGGCGTTTAATATTCTTCTGGTAAAAATATGAATCGCTATTAATAGTAATAGTATTAGTAGCTATTAGAGTGATGGGAAATATCCCATATTACCAGTACCATAAACTACAGTAGCAAGTGGCAGTCACGTTCTTCCTTACGCTGAGCGGCTACAACAAAGCCACCACAATGCACACTGAAAGGGGATCTTCTTAGAGCTATTTATGCTGCATGTGACAGACTCAAGCCTCATTGCAGACACCAACACCTGCTGACACCATTGTATTTGAATAGTGGATGTTGAAGTTAAAATTAACACAAGAGTTTCAGAGCACTTGGGAAGAAGGGTGATGGTGCTGCCATTATGTTTGTGTTGAACTCTACGGTATATACCTGAACTTAGCCTAATATAATCACATACAAGTGGCCTTTTAAAAATAAGGTAGTTGTAATGCTCCTTTAACTTTTTTTTTACCTGGTTATGTACAGGTAATATATCTTTAACTAACACCTTTGTGTTTTGTTGCAATGGTTACATTTTCGTTTGTTTTGTTATATCATATTGTGGTTGTTCAAACCCTTTTCCATATTAAAAGTAGATTGATTTTAAGCATAATGTCAAGTGAATTTATAGTAAAATAAAATAAAAAGACAAAACATACACAACCAAATGTTTGATGGATCCAGTCAGGGCAACCTCGGTGTAAAATATATGTACCGGTAATTTAACAGTAAAATGAATAAGTGAAAATATTGAAGATTGTTTTGCAATGGCATTATGTTCTTTCTGAAACAGCCAATTGAAATACAGAACGCGCCGAGAACCAATCAAGTGTTTGTGTTTTCGGTTGCATTTCGACCAATCACCGCTGTGGACGGGAACGTTGAGCAGCGACAGCTTCACTGCAGTGCAGTCACACTGGCCAACCAGTAGCCAGCTAGCTAAGTTCTGTAGCTACACTTCAGGAAATATGGATGAGGTGATGTTACAAGTTCACGGGTAGGTTCAGTTTTATTCTGTACAGTAAACGCCAACCTAATAACGTATAGTTCATATGATGTAATGTGTGTTATAGCCATGCACATTGTACTGCATACACGCCATTCAGGTCCCCCATAGAGTAATGCCTCAAAATATGTACAAATACCGAATGGGCTCCTTTAGTCTGATGGGTATCTCGTGTACCTCAAATGGACCGTTATGAGAGCAAGTCATCTACGGAGTTCACATGCAACTTTAGCAGTGTGTCGTCGAAATCAGTGGTGGTGACATTACGTTTCCTTGTAGCACCAGTGAGCCCATGTCAACATGTGTTCACGCCGCTTCACCCTTTCGTCTCATAGTATGAATGAAGTCTATATGCAAATAATTTAAATCCAGCTAACCAGTCTGTTACATTGCCACCCATCCGGATTAGCTGAAATTGAAAGTTACCTTTTCCCCAACACTTAGTGCTTGAAACGTGTCCATCGGTGATTGATTGATTCACATCGGAGATGATTTTGAGACAGAGAGAAATCGATTTATTGTCTTAGTGAGCGATACAATAACAATCCTTTTTTTGTGACACATGACAACAGTCGAGGCCCGCGTAGTAGTACAACAAATACAACGTTATAAAACAGACCCGAACAGTACGTGTTAACTTGTTGTTCCCATCTCCATATCTGTCTTCACAGTAGTACATTGCACCCCCTTTCCATGGGCCCGTAACCATGTCCACAGATGACAGTATATCTGAGGACGTGTCCACCTCCGGGGCTTTGAGCCACTGCCATGCCAGTGCGGACGGGGATGGAGGCAAGGAGAGCGAGATCTCCTGCGTGTCGTCCGAGGGGACGTCGGCCTCCTGCCTCGCTGGACTGGAGGACGGACACACCCGTCCCCCCAAAACATCAGAGCTAGGCGAAGTGGGGAGTCGGCCCATGGACATATCACCAGCATGCGACAAGATAAGGTGGTTAGTAGGGGCGGACTGTTGGTAAACAACATGCAACAAGATAGAGGCTAGCTTCCAAAGCTGGCCGGAGGTCTTCCGTATAGATAACGTGGCCGTGTGTAAAGCTAATGATAAATTGTGTAAACACAATGAGACAGCTGCCTCAATGATTCTCTCAGACCAAGCGGTATAATTACAATGTTAAAGACATGGTTATACACTGGTACAATTTTATTTTAGGGTATAACCCTAAAGAAATGTATGCATTTTTTTATGTAGCAATCTGAAAAATAGATTCACAAAGGACACATTAAAGAAGTTCTATCTCTTGTTTCCCCTCTTCAATTTTTATTTTTTACTATGTTGAGGAGTGCTAACGGAATATTACATTGAAAATAATCTTCGCTGACAGGTGTCATTTTTGATTAATAATTACAATGTCCTAGCCCCAGTTTTTGCAGCCCTAACACTATATACAATCTAGCATTATTACACAGTATTACCTATTAATACAAAAACAACATGTCTACTTTAATCTAATGTGGGCTTGGATGCTCATATTCAAAGTATGCGGTTGGGGTCGGGAGTTAGATGAGATATATATATATTAGTGACATGTACGTTAAGACATTGGTCTATGATCTGACTGAGGGTTTGCTCCCTGACGCCTCGTAGGAGTCTGTGTCTGAGCACAGAGGAGGCGTTCGACCAGGGGAAGAGCCTGCCCTTCATCAACCCCAGCTCCCTGGAGACCCTCAGAGCTCTGGTGCAGGAGATCCAGAACAGCGGAGAGACGGACCCAGAGATGTGGAAGGACTGCGAGGTGAGGAAGCATGGGTTACTATTTGACTATTTGCGATTATTACTACGGTTTACATTAAGCATGCCCTTAAGGAGCTGGTGTTTACATATATACATGCCCTTAAGGAGCTGGTAGGCGTTAGTGCATCTTGCTTAAGGGTGCCTGAAGGTAAGAGTGTGGACCTGGGGGGATCAAACCCAGTACCTTTCAGTTAGGAGTTGTGCAATCTGGCCCCCCTCTATTGTAAGCGTAGAGTGTGTGCATGTTAACAAAAGGCAGTCCCTCCGACGTACTGACGCATTTGACAGTTGGCCGCCTCGGCTCTGTGCTGTCACTTTTGGTTTCTATGTAGATCACAGTAGGGACACAATGGGAC
>OOFG01106892.1:0-31505 GCA_900323295.1 Molva molva | reverse complement strand
TGCTCTCCCCAGCAAACCCCATCTTCACCGCTTTCCTCTGCTCCCATTATCCACTGTTTTCCCCAGCACCCCGTCTACCCTGCTCCCAGCACACCCTCTCCCCTGCTCTCCCCTGCTGTTTACTGCCCCGAGGACTCCCTCTCCCCTACTCTCCCCAGCTTCCCCTGCTCTCAGCACCCCTCACTCTCTCTTGCTCTACCTTCTCCTGGAGCATTTCCAAGGGCATGTATCTCTAGCCTCTGCCGTTATTTTCGCTGGTCTCAGTATTCTAAAGCCATTAAAATCCTGTAGAGTTGCCAGTGCACGTCCAATCAGAATTATGGGATGAGCTCACCGCAGCTGCCAAGGAAAAGCTGTACGGGTGCTGGATGTTGGATGGATCTTTGTTTCACCAGTCCGCAGTTTGTTTAGTTTAAGTGTACAGTACACTGACTGTTTAAAAAGGGGGTTCTAAATGCAAGACTGACTTGACTCAACCTACCTACTAGGCGCAGGAGGAGGGGCAAAATGACTGGGACTGCTTGAACACTTTCATGAAGTTTCGGTCCAAAATGTCCCTCGCTGGTACCCAAGAGCACTCTTCCTGGCCCTACCCCTCCCAGTTGAACACATACTGAGTGCTGTTGAAAACCCTGTGAGACCAAAAGATGTTTAGAATGGTGAAGGCCAACGTCCCATCGATCATCCAGGGGGAAGGAGGGGGAGGGGAATAGCAGGAGAGAGAGGGGGAGAGGAAACATGCTTGAGTTGGGAGACATGACTGGATGAATCTGCATTGATGGTGGCAGGTGTAGTCTGTAAAACACAGGGCAAATCTGTTCCTCCACCTTAAATGGACCCACTAACCACTGGACCAGCATTCGACACTCCACCTTTAGAGGAAGATCCTTAGCTGCCAGCCAGATGCGTCTCTGGGCTTGAATGGGACCAATGGCTTACGGTGTCCATCAGCCTGGCGGGTTGTAAGCTTGCCTTCAGCAGGGAAGTGCGGGTTCTTTTCCAGTAGCGCTTGCATCGGCGTACAAAAACTATGCAGCCAGTACTCTGACATTTATCCCCTAGTTTTGGAAGAGCTGCGGTTTGTACCCCATCAGACACTCTGAGAGGCTGTTGTGTGCATAATGGGCCCATGCTAGTTGTGAATTCCAGGTGGTAGGGTTGGAAGAGAGAAATTGACAGATGCCACCAGGTACAGAAGTTAATTGAGGACCCTGTCAGACACCACATCTTGTGGTAACCCATGAATACGCAAAACATGTTGAACGATAACATAGGCTGTGTCATAAGAAGAGGGGAGTTTGAGGGCTGAAACCAAATCTGCCACCTTTGGTCCACTCTGACCAAAGTACTGGTGTTACCATCTAATTGGGGTAAAACTGGTAATGAAGCCCGCAGAGATATGGGACCATATCTTAGTATAGGTAGTGGAAAGAGTAGGTAGCGGACAATGTAGGCCGGATGGTAACTGGCAGGATTCTTGCTCTGGGTGCAAGTGGGGCAGGCGGAGAAGAATGAGCTGACATCTGAAGACAGTCAACCTAAAGGGTAAAGGGGAGGGAGGGGTCAGGGGGCTTCAAAATGTGAGCTGTTTTGAAGCGCTGCTTTAGCTCCTCAAATGCAAGCTCTGCCTCACTGAATGATTTCCTGGTGAGTGCATTTATGGGGGCCGCAATGAAGCGCAAGCCTCTGAGGAAGCAGCGGTAAAAGTTGGTGAATCCCATGAAACGATTTAATGGAAAAGGCATTTGGTTAAAGGTCAGCAGAGTGAGTGTGAGTGTGTGTAATTGGGTATTGTAGGTATGACATTACCTATATCTCAACACCAAACGGTGTGCAATTTAACAGTGTTAAATAGATTTCCGATATATCCTGTAGAGAAAGAATGTTTAAGACCTTTGGTTAGACTGCTTTACATTGGCCTTGTGACACCGTCCTGATCTTGCCAGTTCACATTCTGTTTCTTCCTGCAGATCAGCATGGCCTCGAGCAAGTTGGAAGCTTCTTACAAAATGAAAAAAACGATTGGTTCAAAAAGCACTCCAGGAGGGAGTTTAAGTTCACGACTGTGGCAGTTGTCCCTCCCACATGCCACCTAGGAGGTTGTTTGGCAGGCTGAGTTCAATAACCTGAGTGCATTGATGGCCCAATGAACCACAAATGTGCAGCCTCACCCAGCCCCAGATTTTATTCAGTCCGAGTCGGGCCAGCTGAGGCTGCTTAAACCAGCCATCAACACCGCGTACTCCACAATGAATCTACGGAGCAACCAAAACTGTTTTAACTGATGTTAAAAGATGAACAGAAATCTGCAGGGAAAGCATTTCTCAGAGGACAATATGTTTTTGATTTACCTCCAATCAAATTCAACAAGGGCAAATAGAGCAAGAGCATTACTTAGTTATTCAAATCTGAATAACTAACGGCTGGTGTTTAAGTTTGGGCCACGCCCATATTTGAAAATGGATTGCTGCGCAGCCAAGGCCAGAATGATATTCATTGCGAAATGCATGAATGAATGAATGACTACCTGAATAGTCTCACATGGCTAGCTTGACATCCCTTTCATGAACTGGTTATCCATGTAAAACACCTGTCAATAAATTATTGTATTGCAATTTGTAGGCTCTGCTACAAATTATTTAATATTAATTTAATAATATTGATATTTGTTTAAAAGAAACAGACATGTTGAATCTGGTTTTGAAGTACAAAACCAGAACTCTGGGGTAAAATTCCGGACACTGCATGGAAGAGCTTGCTCTTACGCCAGTTAAAAGTCCCCGGAGTGAGAAGAATAAGAACATGGCAAGTAAGAACAACAACAAAGACAAAGAGAATAAATAGGGAGTTTTTTGATTTGACAAAGCAACATCCAAAATGTGTAACATATAATCTCTCTATCAGAAGTCCCTCCCTCTCTCTCATCGCTAAACCCATGTAACTGAAAGGGATAAGTCCCGCCCACTCTCTCACCAATAACTCAGATTTGGAACACCCCATTCCAGGCGTTCCATCATTGGATGGAACGCATGGGGAGGAGATAAGAGTGGAGGGGACCACTTTTTTGATCTCCGAAATTGGTTGACTCTTAATGCACTGGTCCATGGGACTAGTAGTCGTCATACCCACAAACTTAGTTATGTTCACAGTCTTGTACCTTGGCCTTTTTTTTTGATGAACCACGAACCACACAAAGTGACAATCGGGGAAATGAATGTTTTTTTTTACGTCCAGCACTCAGACACTCCAATATAGCTCCGCCCACTTTGCAACTATATTGAGCTTGGTTGGGCAGCAACATTACAACATTACTCTACCTGCTAGACAAAGCTGCAGCTGAGCCAGACCAGATTTTATGGCGCTATGATGAGAAATAATGAAGGCAGAGCTGGGCTTAGTGCCAGGACGATAAGGCTAATTTGCAGTGAGTCTGAGTTTCAGAGCCACAGGTAGAATGTTGTCCTTATCGGGGGGAGGGGTCCAGGAGACCAGGCTACAGTTGCTATACCTCTCCAGACACCTGCTGCGGACGAAGGAATATATTTCATTTTTGTTGTACTTATTATTATTATTATTTTTTATTCACGTTTGTACTTGTCTTCAATTTTGGTCATGCAATTATTTAAGGTTGTTTATATGTTATTATTTATTATTACTGTTTGGAAAACCTGTCAACTATGATTGACAATTTTCATATTTTTGTTTATATGATTTAATTGACCCTTGTCATTTTTTAAAGGGACCCTATTATACCACCAGTTGTGAGTGTGATTACAATCCATTTCAAAATCTGCCCTGCCCTGTGACATAGTGATGTCACAAGTGAGAGTGTCAACTTAGATGTGTGATGGATAGATCAGTCTACCAACCGGCCTAGTGGACTGTACCAACTGGTAGGCTTATCTATACATCATACATCAAGGAGGACACTCCCACTGTAATGTCACTCTGTCACAGGGCAGATTTTGAAATGGCTTGTAAAGGTTAATCACACTCACACCTGCTGGAAAAATAGGGGCCCTTTAATATTTATTTGTAGCAATTTTTCTCAAGTATATATTTAATTTGTTATTTGTCAGTTTAATTTGTAATAGTTTTGCTGTTTGTATATGTTTCTTTTTCCATTGACAAATAATAAACAGAGTTTCCAAAAATAAATATAACTCATTTATGTTTATATATTGATACAAAGACGTGCTTTTATATTCCGTTGCTGGAGGACATTGCATAGAATCGTTTATTTTTATTTTAGATTTAACAAATTCGAAAATTGTAAGGGCTTAAAGAGATAGGCTGAGTTGTTTAATTCCAAATTCATCATTGGATTGTGCAGAAGTGGAGTTCACTGGGTTAGCATTTGCTTTCCCCTAGCTGCTTCCATTGACTTGCAGAGTAAAAGTAGCCTAGCTCCTGTTCATGTGAGGGTAATACAGAGGGTAATTGGAATTAAAAAACTTGTCTGAATCTGGTTAAGACAGACAGATGCCAATTTAAATATATCTCGGCGTATCCCTTTAATGTGTGTGTGTGTGTGTGTGTGTGTGTTACAGGTTACATGGTCGATACCGTGAGTTGGCTCCACATTTAGTGCCCTTGGATTATACCAACAACCCGGACATCAAGCTGCCCCTAACACTTCTCGTCAGCATGCCTGAGCTGAAGGTACTGCTGGGAGATTTGGCCTTAGATAGGAGATTACCCCCCACCCCATCCTTCAAGTCATGTGTGTGGAGGGTGTTTTGCATAGTGCAGTCACCATCCAGTCTCTGGCTGCCAGTAACTATAGTCAGGGCAATGTGCAGCTCTGACTATATACCCCATTATTAATCCCCATTATTATACCCCAGACAACAGGCAGAGACTAAATGACCATCCAAGGCCATCATGTTGCAAACCAAAAGTTCACCTCCACACAAGCCATGCATCAATGAACTTAGCAGAGGCCTTGTTTACACGAGCGTTTTGAATCTCTCTTCAAATTGCAAATTGAAAACGGTTGTGAGATCGCAGTGCAAAGAGAGATCTTTTCTCTCTACATTCAGTCTAGATTGATGAGAGATATGTTGTCGTCTAGACAGAATTTCTTGCGGAATCATGGTCAATCCCGTGCTTAGCTCAGAAGTTCTACTAGTCAGAGACATTGCATTTCTTTTATCAAACATGATTCGTCGCATTATCCAAAGCAATGTTAACTGGTACACCACGGTCACTAAGTCTCCAATCATTCTCGAAGATTGTGAAAACCATCAGTTGTGGCACAAATCTGAAAACGTGTGTGCATATCAAGCGGGGATCTCTCGTAACCTCTGCCTACGTCTAAACAGGCTTAGACGGTTGTGAGCAGGTTGTGCCATTTGTGTAAACAGATTTGTTTTTTAACCTAGATAAAATCGGAATTAAAAAATGATGGAGAATCTAGATATTTATCTCATGTAAACAGGGCCAGTCTTGCCAATGAAACACAATTGGCTCATTCTCCCCGAGTGAGCCAAGGCTCATGAGCACCTTCGAGATGACACTAAATAGTAAATAGATTCTTGTTCAATGATTAAATAATTGCTTGCATAATAACGTGTATTTGTGCTTGTGTGAATGATTTAGAAAGACTTACAGAATGCTTTTACGTGCACTCAATATTTGAGATAATGTCTACTCTGACCTTAGTATTTACAACATGGTCCTATCTATCTTGTTTAGTCCTATTTCAGACATATTGTTTCATGTTGCTCTGTCACTGGTAGGAAAATCCCTTTAGAGACCGGATAGTGCAGACTTTCTCTGAGGACGGTCAGGGGAATCTGAGCTTCAACGACTTTGTCGACATGTTCTCGGCACTCTGTGAATCGTCCTCGAGGGAACTCAAGACGAGATATGCCTTCAAGATATATGGTAATTAAAGTGGTTGTGCATGTGTGTTTAGTGATGCAACACTTTAATAGGGAGTGATGCAGCACCTTAACTAATGTAAAATGTCATCACCAATTAGATTATTAAAAAAAAAAATGAATGCCATTATAGCTGATCATAGCTGACATTATTGGGTTCAGTGGGTTTTGGCAGAAATGTTTTGTGTGGCAGCAAAGGGTGTGGCTGACAGGTTTCTATTTGTTGTGGCCTAGATTTCAACAGGGACAACTTCATCTGTAAAGAGGACATGGAGAAGACCATTAACAAGCTAACCAAAGGGGAGCTGACCCCAGAGGAGGTCACCCTGGTCTGTGACAAGGCCATAGAGGAGGCGGACCTTGACGGGGACAGCAAGCTCTCCTTTGCTGACTTTGAGAACATGATCTCCAAAGCTCCTGATTTTCTGAGGTACAGAGTTATCAGGTTGATGAGAGCTGAGAAGAGCAATGCAAATCCAATATGGTTACAGATGGATAGTTGCTTTCTAAAATGAGTTTAATGTTGATTAGTACATCTGTGTGTAGTAAGTGTGAATAAGGATCTAAAGCCATAACTGAACTTTTAAGTTTGTGCGTGCATACACGCACGCATGCAAACCAGACACACACACACAAAGGGCCACAGAAACCAATAAAGTGCTTGCTGGATCAAAGTGTTTTTTACTGCCAGTACAGACAATTCATCACTACATTGTAGATGGTTTCATTACTCTGCCTAAACCATGCACAAACAATCCAGCAGTGAAACTGAATTTCGCTCTATTTCTGAGACACTAGATTTAGCCGTCCAGTGGATGTAGCCATAAATCCATCCATCACTCAGGAAAATCATTCCAGACTCTCCAGCCAAACAACGACCTCTTCTACCGGCTGAGGTCAGGGAAGAGATACCGTTTTGGTGGAGCAAATACAGATAGGCTCAGGCGGAGATTCTACCACAGCGCCGTACGGTTCCTATGAGGACCATGCCTAAAGGACTGTGCCTAGTGTCTCTTCCCCCCCCCCTCCAGCATGCTCACGTGCCCACAATAGGCTCTCGTAACTATCACTAACTCTATGTTGAATACTGCACACAGTCACCTTAACCATATTCTGCTACATACATGCTTCAATTTGTATTTTATTTTGCTGTATTTTCATTTTATTTATATATATGCCAGTGCTTTTATTTCACCTGTTCATTCTTATACTTATAATTTTGTATTTTATCATTATTTGTCTAAGCACAGTCAAAGGAAGCATTTCACTGCTAGTTGTAAATGTATGACTTTGTATTTGACAAATAAAACTTGAACTTGACCTGGGGACCAGCTGAAATAGGTTCAGAACCAGGGATGTTAACCACTGATAGTGTAACCATATCGAGGGTCTGTACTAAATACTTTTGCCATGGTTTTATTAAATTAGCTCTGATAGGTAGCCAGCAGCAATTATCAATGTTCCAATTGTGACAAAGCCAGAAAAGTCTTGGGTGGTTGGACACTATGATGAATAACACCACATGTGTGCGTTGGCCACACACCAAAGGGATTGAAGGACACTGAGAACTGCTATATTCACTTTTCATTCATTCATTTGTAGACTATCCTGATGCTAATGTTTCATCAGGTAATGATTACTGAGACATGGTACTAGATATACCTTCACCCTGTACTGTTTTGTTATCTAATGCTTTACCACTGTTCACTATATAGCTTTTATTTAAAACTGTAATCAGTCACATTAATGTTTGATTGCAATGTGTGAATGGGATTGTCAGTTCCAGTGTATAGTGCATTCTTATCCTGTAAGGAGCAAGTAGCGGTTAGGCATCTTGCTGGCTGTAAATTGGCCAACAGCTAGGCTGAGGGGATCAAACCTAAAAACTTTAATCTGGGAGTTGAACACTCAAGAACCTACGATATATATTCCCTGGTATGATCTGCCCTGTCTGCCTCTGGTAACATAAGATGGTCAATATGGGATTTCTGTCGTTGTCTGTAGCAGTAATTCATCTCCTCTGTCTTTTGCTCCAGCACATTCCATGTACGAATCTGAGGGGCGGTCTCATGGAACAGTGGAGTCTTGTTGAAGGCTGGCTCAGATCCCTGGGCTGGTGTGCGTCCTTATGGCCTCAGAATCAGTGAGTTCAGAGAGAGTGATGCTTCGATGGGGCCTCAGTCTCACCACACGCCTGTGCCAGGCCTTCACAGTGCCGAGCCCACCCATGGGCCTTCAGTGGAGATCAGGAGGAGGAGGAGGAGCTGGATAGCAGGAGCCAGGAGTGTCCTGTAGCTGTTGGATACAGAGCTAGCTAGGTCTACCTGTACGCCTTCTTTCTTCAAGGAAGCACAGGCGTTTCTTGCCAATCTACGCTGTACTTAAAGTGATGACCATGACTTTTTTCTTTAAAGGAGATATTCTTGCATGGTTCTTCTCTTTATTATTAACCAAGCAACCATGCTATTTCATTGTGGGATCATTTTGTTATAAGAGAGGATTTTCTCTGCACCATAGCAGATTGCTTTTTGTTCGTGTATCAACATTCAATATGTAAATGTTCTGCTCCTTTGATGTACTGCTTGGAGGAGGAGTTACCAGGTGGACGTGACAAAGATGAACAACAAACAGGGCTTATATGACTCATGTGCTTTTCTATATTTAAAAAGCACACTTTAGTACTAAGGGCAAAACCGTCAAGCTATGCAATCGTTCATTATGAAGTGCATGGATGCATTGTAAATTGCTTCTAGATGTTATTGTTATTCCCCATTTTGTGAAATGTACCAATGCACAATGACAATCATAGTTAACTGGTGTTCAGTTGATGGAAGGGCTCTGTTGTCTGCTGTAAAATCTTATGCTTTGAACATTTGTTCCTTTTCTGTATGATAGGGCTATAGGCTAGATTTGAAATAAACAATTTATCTGTGAATGTTTTTGCTCCATGCTTTATTCTTTCTTTTGACTAACTTATTGAAATAATTGCATGTTGCAGCATTTTCTTGCAACATGAACACTCTACCTTCACATTTTACGAATGGCAACAACACCCCTATTAGCAAAGTGTAATCATTTTCTTGGTAGTTTATTTCAAGCCCTGTTTAATATTTCTAAAGCAGAGCTAGTATTCTTCTTGGCACCCTCTAGTACAAGTACAAATGCTCAGTGTTCATATATTGTTCAGGATGATGTGTTCGGTAAAGTTCCTCAATGATCATGCCTATTGAGTCACCCTTCCATTTTACCTCAGCTCCTGATAGATGACAAAGTCCATACATCCTCTATCCTGTAGGCATCCTGTGTAGAAATGCTCAATAGACCGTAAGCATTTCCTTTTATTTATTTGGAAACCAGTTCCAGCCATTTTATTAAAGTGATCTATCAGGTTCTGGTTTGAAGACATGATCAAGGGGAATTGTTTCACAGCACAAAGGTAATGGGCAGCTCTTCCGGCTTGGGGTGGTCATTGAGTTTCTTCCATGCCTCGCCTCTTGTCTCCTCCCGTTTCCTTTATGAGCATCAGAGCCAGCAAATCACTGCTCCCCACAGATACCCCATCCCCTGGTTTACTAATTACTAATTAGTACTAATTCCAGTAACAGTTAATATGGTTTCACCTTCATCCTGTTCTCTTTCCCCTCCCTGCCAGACCTCGGTCTCTAATCCCCCACTGTAGGAGTTACTCAGGAAGCAATTGAGGGGTTGGGATTAGCATTACATGGCCTTTCTTTCTTGTATATTTCAAACAACAGATTCCACAGACCAACTGGTCTGTGTGCCAATCACACCCATTTATCACGTCCTGCCTGTTCAACCGAGAGAGGGTTAGTAGGAGTAGGCAGTTTGTGATTTGCTTCCTTGTGATATGGTTGCACCTTTTAGTATTGTATAACCTAGAGAACAGTTTAAAATTTTAAAGGAATAGGACCGCCATTGTCATGTGTTTTTAAACTGTTGTAGATTAGAAATTCATTAACAATTCAACTAGATTTTAATCTTCCTCAATACAATCTTGTGTATACTAGCAAAAATATTTAGGGACTTTTTAGTTTTGGTGGCTAAAGATCTAAACTTTTGCCTTTCTTTCAGAGTGTTATAGTTTTTTTTAAGTGATAAAAATACACAGATGATTAATTGCAGAAACGTCTTTATGGCAGATACATAGCAGCATCCACATAACAGCCTCAAATAGATGCCAGCTCCATTTGTTAAATGTTCCAGTCACCATCAAACAGATCGATAACATTACTGTGTTGGGATTTTCACCTGATACCTATCCCTTACAAACACATCGATGGAACCTCCTTTGGGATGCTGTTAGCCTACATGTAAAGACAATAATAGTCACTTTATACATCACTAATGGAATTTTTTTATTGTTGTGCTTTTGTTTGTTCCTAAACCTTAGCCATCTTTAAGGGACATGTCCACATTCTGGCATTGTGTTTCCATTGTATTGATTTCCAGTAAAGTGTAGAATTATGGGTATAGGGAGGGAAAGAAAGACGGCTCTCTCTGCTGGCTGCGTTCCAACTCTTGGGTGAAATGCATCGATTTTCCCCATAGGTCTTGTACATCACAATGCATCATGGGATTCTTTTGTTGGCGAAACTTCACCATATTGAGAGGATTAAAGAGAATAGTACTGTAAAATCCTTAATCAAAGAAAATATACTGTAACCATCCTAGGGTAATAAAATTCTGTTTTGCCAAGTCTGGCATGAGAAATGCTGTGGCAGTTTCAAAAACAACAATGTCTCCCCTCACGATTAATTACTAAACAATAACCTAAAAAACATTGCAAACAACATAATAACTAACATTCCAATGCTCCCAAAATGGCGGCGGTCATTACGATATTAAAATGCACAATAACGTGTAATATATATAATTTAAATTAAGTTTGAGGGAAAATTAGTAATACTGTTCATACTCTCTCATTATCTCTTTTGGAGCAATATAAACATTGCCTATTCAATGTATGGTGTAATTGTGTGGTCAACTCACTCGCAGTAGACGCACCGTCTACTGCGAGTGAGTCAGTCAGTCCATTTTAAGAAATGTTTTGGCGCCAAATCTATATTTTATTTTATCAGTGGTTTTCAGCTGCCCTAAAATTCAATAAGATCTATTCTCCAAAATCCATTTGAGAGAACTTTGGTGGAGAAACTACAAGTAAAAGAGCTTGGGCCAGATCAAACCGACAACTGGCTAGTGGAAAAGGTCAAAAGTACATGCAAGGCTTCTCCTGTCATTTGTAAAGAAATGCTTGCCTTACGACGCACGCCTACTTTGTTATACTTTTTTTAAGCTAGTACGGAAATTGTGTATGTGCATTATGAGCAATGTTGTACTTGAAATGTGCCACACATATGGTGTTATACTATAAATGTCCAAAAAGCTGAACCCTCTCTCGGACTAAGACATCAAATCAACCACTGCCCAGACAGAGCTCCTGGTATTATACATAGTATAACAGCACAGTGTGTGTGTGTGGGTGAGTGCAGCTCCGTATGAGTGTCCGAGACGCTTAACCTTCTCTCGGAAGCGGCCATCAACATTAGCCGCTGCCCAGACGGAGCTCCTCCACTTCGATGTCACAACGAAGGGACACCTCGCCGCCGGTGTCCCTTCGTTGTGACATCGAAGTGCCTCAGAACAGGCCCTTAATTACGCTCTTATTTTAGTAACAACAGCCTTGTTTCCATTTATTGTCAAGCAAACGTTCGAAATGTCGCAAAAATAAATAAATAAAGAATTCGCGACGATTCCATTAACTGGTTTGGAGCGAATAAATTAAGCTATGCAAAGCTTAGTTTGTCAGAAGTTGGCAGCAGCCTATAGGCTATGACAAGCATAGCCTACACAAGTAGGTTGCAAACTTGAAACAAAACAAAGGGCTTGTCAAATCCTGGCCAGCAATTAATTTTGTAATTCCTGGTAGATTGTGGAATTCAGTTGCTGCTTTTCATCTAAAACGGCTGTGATGTTTTGTTCATGGATTGCGTTATGGGCATATCCAGGAAAACGGGAGGAACATATGGGGCTACGGTGAATGCTACGGTGAATACGGTGAACTTTAGATGGTGTATGGTTTGACTTTCCCTCCCTGATAGTCATACCACAATATACATTTCATTTCATTTCATAAGCCCAACCATTCCGGGATAGCGATGCATACCTCTGGTGAAACTCTGTTGCTATCCATGTTTAGCCCTCCTAACTTCAATTTTCTTTTTTTACAAAGTCACTGAAATTAAGGCACTCACCACTTGCTATGATCTACGTTGTTGCAATGGCAGTCTTGCAATTATTTGAAACGGCTTAATTTGTTCACAATAAACAAAAATAAAAATGAAGTCTCACCAAATAACACTCAGTCTTGACTGAAAGCGCATGCGCTACATTCCTCATTGACATTTCCAAAAGAGTGGCCCACTGTTGTCAGAATGACTCCTCTGTAAAATAACAACAGTTTTAATGAATGACTGATAACAAATGATTCACACAAATAAAGTTTCAGGTAACATTATACCTGAATTATCATACCGTGAACTTCTGCAAACAGTAACCAGATTTTATATTAACAGAAGCATATTGAATTCTCCTGCAATGGTGACCTGTTTAACAACAGCTCCTCCTTTGCATTGTTCCTCTTCCATTCCAGACTGAACATTGGCCCTGGCTGCAACAATCTCCTTTAGTACTGTGTTGTAGAGGTTGTGCAGGTTTAGGTAGCAGAAGAGGACGGCTTGGTCACATGCTGCTCTAAGGAAGCCATTAGGCAGTTGGTTTGCTGTAACCAAACAATTGTCTAACAGGTTCAAATTGGTTCAGCCTGACACTCAGGCACTGCATTAGTCACTTTCAAAAGATCATCCATGCCGCCGGTACTTTCGGCAGCCAAAAGCGCTCATTGACGTTTTTTAGCATACATTTCCGTGCCAGTTAAGCAGAGGAATGTATGAGTCAGACAGAACGCACCAGAGCACACAAAACAGGGATTGTATTTATCCAAACTAGTAACTAAAAAGAGGAGTGGACCCTTCCGTTTCTGAAACATGTAATATGGTATGTTATGTTAACGAAGCAACAAACCTAAGGGGTTTCGCGGAAATCAGAGTAAAATGTGATGTACAAAAGACAGCAAACACTTGTTTGGAAATAGTCAAGTTTATTGCACAGTAGCAACCGCATCACAAGATCAAAACTATAATTCAATCCAAAACATATTTGGTGAAGACTCTGAACACTCATTGCAATGGAAAGTCATATGTGATTTTTCCTTTTATGAAATGGGGTGTTGAGTCAAATGGCATCACTCTGCGCACCTTGGTTCACAGTCTTGTTTGTGTGTCTGTTAGTAATGTTGGCTGTTGTGTTCACTGGGAGAAGCCCCAGCAGCAGACTGGCTGTGTTGCTCTGTACCACGGTGGAGGAGAGCCGTGGCTGGTTTCTAGGAGGTGATGGACACCATGTTGTTGGGACTCAGGATTTCAATCCAGTAACCATCAGGGTCTTGGATAAACGCCAAGCCTTTCATTTTACCTGAGACACACACACACACACCTCATTACCCTCAGTTGAAGATCTATGTAATTTTACAGATCTTACAGACAGCAAGCCTTTTTTTTTTTTTAAACATTACTAACTGAATGCAATTATAATTATTTCCTTGTAACATTAGCCAGAAGCTTTGAATTGGTGTTGAAATCAACAGTTCACCAATCAACATGAGTTTCAGAGACCGGAAGTCAAGCAAAGGGGCTTAAAAGATTCCTTGCAACACATTAACCAATGGAAGAACAACTGGAGCCTTCAACTTTACTCAAGAGTTTGGTAAATTTGCAGACATTCAACACTATGGCTGGGAATATTAGAGAAGAGAAGACTTGCGTAAATCACATTCACATTCACATTCAAACTATATGTATCCTTTGTCCAATTGCGATCTCTTTGTAGAGTGTGTAGCTCCACATTTTGTTGAATGTAGTCAAATTTACTCAACTCTGAGACAATTACAAGGCTACAGTCCTTGTTCTATGGTTTAATGTGCTGAAAGGAACTTTCGTATGCACCGCAAGAACATGTTTTTACACCCGATTTCCGGTCCGCAATATGGCGCAGTGGAAGAGGCCTATTAGCTCTCTTCAACTTTCGGATTATTGGTGCTCTGTGAATCTTATTTTAACTTCAATGAAATTCCATCTAGACTTACCATCATCGGGTTTCTTGACGAATGTGACGCCTTGCTCTTCAAACACTTTGCAGGCAGCAAAGACATCAGGTACAGCTATACCGATATGGCCTGTTCAGTATAGAGTAAGATGGGAGAGAATATGAGACAGTTTATATGTTGCAAGGGTTTTAGATAAAAACACAGACATAAGACAAATAAATGAAGCAAACTCACCGAAGCCACGAGGATCAGAGTTACCATTGTGATAAGACTGGTTCTCGTCACTCTCAGAACCCCAGTTACTGGAGAAGAGACCGGTACAGGAGGGGGGGGGGACGTAGACGAGAGAGGAGACAACCGGTCAAATTCTGATCTATATCCAACCATTCAATAATTTCATTGGTAATTGCAACGATTCATGAATTGGCAGAGACTGCCGTGCAGGTTTAAACAGGTGAGATTATTTTGAATTGTATACTGTCAATTTAACAGTGTTCTGTTAACATAATGGGGGTCTCATTCAATTTCTACTTTGATTTAATACAATTTAAATGCAATTCATAAAGAGTTTATTTTGCGAGATTGCACATTGCGAGATTGGAAACCAAAATATATAACTTGTTTTTCTTCCTAAAAGTAGGAAAGAAATGACGTGCCTTTTTTCAGAAGTTTGGGCCAGTTAGTAGTTGGTAAGTAAGTAAGTGAGTTAACGGCTGCTCATACTGTGTCAGCTCGATGGTGGCTCTCCTGGAGAAGGTCCAGGCAGTCTTCTCCTTCACCTCAGAGGGGATCTCCTTCTTGTCCTCGTAGCCCAAAAAGAAGAGTGAGAAGCGCATGGCGGGGAAGTCGAACTTCTGCAGTAGGCTGGTGGATACGGAAACATATGAACACATTCAACTAATTAACCATGTGTTCATTTACATGCTCTACATTCTGCACTATCCGTCTTGGTGGGAGACATAAGTCATCGGACATTAATTACAATGACAATGGGGCCTTATAAAGTACTGAAAACAGAAAATCCCACATCAGCAGCACAAGAATTTAGACTCGACTGGGTTGGAAGACACTTGGAGGCTTCTTCTGTTTTTAATTTATTATTATTCATGAATGTTAAACAATTAATGTGGAAACGTGTAAAGCTTGGTTGAAGCTACACAATGTTTTCAATGTTACAACTACGAAACGATTGCGCAGTGCACATTTAACAACTGACCATGCCAATTTGCAGCTTTGTCTGCACACACACATAACTAGTCTTTGGGGAAAACAGAACAAGAGGGAGAACCAACGGACGTAGTTTTGTGCTACATCTGCACCTGCAAGTGTATTCTCCCACAATGTTTTGACACAACAACAAACACATGTTAGCTACGACTTGTCCCTTGTCACAAATACACTGTAATTGGGTAGCCAAATACATTTGTTATATCTATGATTTGTTTTCATCTGCAGTGTATCTTTGGTCAACGTTGGGATTGCCACTACCTCTCACATGCCACTCACCGAATGGACAGCCCCAAACCAGCTCCCCTTAGTTCTGCATCGTACCAAGACAGCGCATGGGGTGGTGTGTTTATATATTATTTTGATTTATTATATTTTATTTCATTTCATTTGCAGGTGGTGTGCTGAAATATTTCTTAGATTGCTGGCAATTTTTTTAGTAGGAGATAAGGTAGGATATAATAATAATGACCAATGACATTAACCATTTTAAGTAGGTTATATAATTATAGGAATCAATAAATAAGGAATCCAGCAGCTGAGAACTCAAATTCCTCTCTTAAACGAATTTGATTGATTCGTTTAAGATACATTTGATGTATTTGTTTTGTTTCAGACACACATTATACACATTACATCCACAATGATGAATTCAGTTTAATTTCACTTAGAATACTCCTTTTTTGCTTCCTAATCCCAATAGCTCATTGAGAGATGATTTATTTCAGATTCATAATAGGCATGGATATTGAAAAAATACAAACGTTAAAAATAAATTAGCCTTTTTTAATATTGAAAATTATAATTATCTGATAATTATTATAATACTAAATCAAATGTAAAATGCTGCTACAGGCTTGATTGTGTTTGTTGTACTAATGATATGAAAATAGGAACAATAGGTGCACAACATGGAGTTATCAAATAAATCTCTTTGAAATGCCTGAATCACCAACTCAATAAGCTCATGATATAATGGTCGTAAAATAAAGCCATGGGAAAATGGCAGAGTAACAGGCAAACAGGGAAAAACAAACTCAACCAACAAACGCACAGCTCAACAACTCACGTCCCAAAGGAACACACCGATACACCCACTAAAGAATATGTTTATGCACACATAGACCAACATTAATACCGGTTATAACTAATTGCGCCACTGCATTTTGCTCTGTATTAAAGTAAATGTAGTCCCCTGACATTTGTTTGCGCAGACATTTTCATAAAGCAAAGTGATCGGCCTGTAACTGTAAACACGTGGGTCTATATCAGGGCGTATATCAGGAAGTAGTTGAGGAATCACTAAAACACTTCCTGGCGGGCAGCGAGACGTTCCAGTCAGACTTACGTCATTCCCAGGATTCTGGTGTAGAAGTCCAACGATTTGACTGGATCTTTCACCCGTAGCATGGTCTGCTGCATCATGAAATCCTGAAACAGCAAAGCAGCCCATCAGTGGTCATGCCTCAGTGACCCTGTATCAGTGGTCATACATCAGGAGGCATGCATCAGTGGTCATACATCAGGAGGCATGCATCAGTGGTCATACATCAGGAGGCATGCATCAGTGGTCATACATCAGGAGGCATGCATCAGTGGCCCTGCATCAGTGGTCATACATCAGGAGGCATGCATCAGTGGTCATACATCAGGAGGCATGCATCAGTGGCCCTGCATCAGTGGTCCTGCATCAGGAGGCATGCATCAGTGGTCATGCATTAGAGGCCATGCCTCAGTGGCCCTGCATCAGTGGTAATGCCTCAGAGGCCATGCCTCAGTGGCCCTGCATCAGGAGGCATGCATCAGTGGTCATGCATTAGAGGCCATGCCTCAGTGGCCCTGCCTCAGTGGTCATGCCTCAGTGGCCCTGCCTCAGTAGTCATGCCTCAGTGGCCCTGCCTCAGTAGTCATGCCTCAGTGGCCCTGCCTCAGTAGTCATGCATCAGTGGTCATGCAACAGGTCATGCATGAGCATGCACAGGAGCCCACACAGCAACGCCTATAAATCCCTTGATAAATAACCAACTGTTAGAGGAGATCATGTGATCAAAAAGGTAACTTGGAAATTGGTCAATAGTTTTGAGGTCTATATTGATTTGCAGTGGGTTCACACAATCAGTTTTCAAATAATCAGAGACATAACCTTGTGACAAGGAACTGTAAAAACAGAAAGCAAAAAAGAACTTGATAGATTGCATTACTTTTAGTAAAAACTTGTTGGTATTATATCAAGAGGGCTGGAAGACACTCATATTTGAAACTGTTTCTAAAAGTAAGGTAATGGGATAAAATAAGTTCAAACTATCTTGTTGCGGGTGAAGGACATCTGAGCAAGAGTATTTTGGGATAATTGAGGCTCTAATTGCCTCCACTTTACCAGCAAATAAAGATAACATCTTACAATTAGCATCACTTAGCTGGGGCACAAGGAGGGGCTGGATTAACCAGCTGATTGACAGCCTCAAATAACAATCTGAGGTTATGTTGATGGGTAGAGACTGTCAAGTGAAAAACCTTGTCAATCTATACCGCTATGTCAAAGTCAGAAAAACTACTTTGAGAGCATGGGTCCAATGAAAGCTCAAAATAGGCTACTGCAGTTGGAACAAGGTTTTCACAGATGACTAGGAAGTCCGGGCCACAGAATACCTGAAGGAAACAGCAGATCTGGGCCCGTTTGCTAAGGTTAGAGATATGGCCTGATTCCTTGAGAATCGAGCACAGGCAGTAATCATCAAGCATGAGGACCGGAGCAATGTGGCAATTTCAAAGTCCTTCAACGTGACGGCGACTGTTAATCTAAATCAATTTCAACCTACATTTTCGTAGCCAATCACATTTGTTATATTCGGCCAACCCATAGGTGACAAAATATACAAACATTTATATTAGAAGAGCTACTGCTGAACGATTGTCGTTTATAGCTCTAACATAACAGTGCTTCAAACTGGCTTTTTACAGGCCTGGGACAGCCACAGATACAAGATATCTTTCTCCTTTTTTTGTCAGAACATTTGATTATTGATTGCTGTAGGGATGTAAAGAGAATATCAACAAATATTTATAAAATGAAATTGCCTACCCTGGCTTTAATGGCGGAAATATATGGAATGTTGACGAGACAGGCATCACAACTGTTCAAACACCTCACTGGGTGATTTCTAGACAGGGATCATGGCAAGTTGGTGCTATGACTTCCGCAGAGAGGGGTGTGTTAGTTTCACTTGCATGTACAGAAAATGCAGAGATTGGCCAATAGGGTCCATCGGAAGTTGGAATGCAGGATGACAAGGTCTCCTCCTGCTCGCATTTTTCAATACAAACAAAAGGAGAGCCCAGACAAAAAGGTCCTTCTACTCCTGGACAATCACAGTTCCCACCGGTCAATCAATGTCATCAACGTTTGTAGGTGGTGGGTATTGTGACGATGTCCTTTCCGTCTTGCTGCCCTATGCACCAGCAAGCGCAAGGGGAATGAGTGAGTCCTTTCCAGCTCACTGCTCAAGTAAGCTACAGCTGTTAGACAAAAGTGTGTATGGGCCATTCAAGAAATGGGTCAATTGATTGATGCATGGATGCAAATGAATCCAGCAAAGACCATGCCCATAATGATACACCTGGTATTGTCAAAACATCCTGTCCAGTTGCAGCCTCTCCTACCAATATCTAAGCCGGATTTCAATGCACTTGAATCTGGCCCTATAAACAGGGAGACATTCCAAGGTTATGATTTTTTTTTGCACCTTTGTGGGAGATGGATTGCCCTGTCCCATCTTGCTACATGGCATCCCAGCCAGCAGAACCCTAGGCCTCCTCTCCTTAACCTCCACGCTTCACATTCCAAACATCCAGGCTCTCCTCTAAACATCCAGACCTCCTCTCCTCTGACATCCAGACCTCCTCTAAACCTCCAGACCTCCTCTAAACATCCAGGCCTCCTCTCCTCTCAACCTCTTCTCTTCTACACCTCCTCTCCTCTAAACCTCCAGGCATGCCCTCCTCTAAACCTCCAGACTTCCTCTCCTCTCAACAGCCAGGCCTCTCCTCTAAACCTCCAGACCTCCTCTAAACATCCAGGCCTCCTACCATTGAAATAGGTTGAATAGACATCTTCAGGATGGAAATAAAACCGGTTTCATTTAGAAATCCACTTGATGCATGAGGACCCTCTCCTCCCTCTATACTACAACAATTTCAACAATTACAATTACAACAATTACAACAATTTTCGACAATTTCCTGTACTTATGAGTGTTTTCTGAATCTGACATAGCACACTTGTAAGAGTTGTACGCACACACAAAGTAAGGTCAAGTTACGTGAAAAAGACTAATACTATACTAATAATAATGTTTGACCCTATGTGTCAGTTGGACACAAAGTTTTCAGTATAAGTCAAAATAATTGTGGACTTACAATCAACGATTTATAAGGCTTCACGGTTTTAGGGTGCATCACTGAAAACACAGTGGGAGCCTGTAACCCCGTCATTAAGACCAGTGGCGATTGTACTGTGCATAATAGCTGTTCTGACTATTGGAGTAGTCAACAGAGCAGCAACCACAGAGCTGTGTGATTCTAGTAAGACTTCAGCGTAAACCAAACGTGAGTGTATTACACTGGTTTTATATCATAACCCTAACCCAAAGCTTTATTTCACAAACACATGCTAGGTTAAGCCCGTTTTCTCTCTCCCTTTCTATTCAGTCAGGTTGTGAGATGAGAAGGTTAAATATAAAAGGGATTCCATCTAGATATAATACAGGAGCCCTGCTCTGGTTAGGGCCACTTGGCCTAACATTTAGACAATGTCGTCATTCATTTATATGTATATTTGTGGTAGGAACCTTTTAGCCTAACTATCTTCTATAGGACATATCCAATATCCATATTCCCCGCAGAGAAGAAAGTAAGGAAGTATGTCCATATGACGGTTTGAATGCATCTTGTTTTTCGGAACTAAAATCGTTGCGTCAATGCTTGAAGTTAATGTACCAGGCGAGTGTGTCAGCTTTAGGTTTGTCGCTGGCAATCATAATGGAATATCGAGTCATTACTTGAGCCCTAACGTTACAGCAAAGTATCTGCGAAATACTAGCTCGAATGACTTCGCCAGGAATACGTTTTGGCCTATGCGACAACATGATCATAAAGTTAAGTTGTATAAAAACGAAAATGTAGGCTGTTGGGTGAAGATATGCATACTCAACAGTTACAACTTAAACATCTATTAGGTGGAATTAAATAGTTCGTTTGTCAGGTGCTTTCAAACGCAACAAGGCTATATATACACCACTGTCAGCCTTAATTTGTAGGGGAGGAAGCCAAACGTGCGCTTTTTGAATACAAATTTGAAGTTATTTTCAGAAACTTGAAACAACCAACCGACGTACCTTCGTTATAGGATTTCCATCTTTGCATGCTGCTACTACGGCCTCTTCCGAGAGCCCTTGGTCACTCATTTTTCCTATATTGACAAATAAATGTCGAGGGAGCTCGGCTAGGTGGGGTGTAGGTATTACAGAAGGCAGTACGTCGGCTCTCAAGACGGGAAAGTGTCGCGAAGCCTGCTGCTGGTCTGACGGGCGGAGTTAACCCATATGGGTTGGCCGCGGGTAAGGCAAAAGTAGGAGTTTGCAATAAGCCCGTAGCATACGTCCACTTGATTTCTCACAAATCCGATTTTGGATTAATATCTAAAGCTTTTATCAGACAAGCTAAAATCTGGGTGAAGGGGGCGTTTCACTTTCTTTCCATTCATATTTATTTCGAACCATGTTTCTAACGTTACAGGCGGGGATCTGTAATCACGTAATTGGCGAACACAAACTTGGCCGGCAAAAGTAAACCATTAAGAAGTGTCCGTAAAGGTTTCAAACCGACACGGTGTTGGCTGGCCACTGGAGAGATACTTATTTATATCCCCTTCTGAAAGCTTAAAGGGGTGATATTATGCCACCAGGTGTGAGTGTGATAAGCCATGACGAGCCGTTTGAAAATCTGCCTTTTCCTGTGTTTTAGTGACATCACAAGTGGCTTGTCATGGCTAATCACACTCACACCTGGTGGCATAATATCACCCCTTTAATTCACTTACGCGGTAGAATAATCAGGAACCAGGGAACAAGGCGTAACTTCGCCCCTTGCAGTTGTTGCTTTCCAGCCCAGTCTCTGTGCCGCCTCCCTCATAAGTTTAGCTATAACATAGGACTGTTGCTCTACTTACGATTGACATTTCGTTTACATATATAGTAGGCCCACTTTTCACTGGTGAAACATGTTTTTAGTGGTCAACGTTGGTATTTAAAAAGCTACATATTTTCTAATTACTACATAATTACCTGTAAACTACAGGTAATGATGGCTCAGTATTGTTACTTTATTTCAAATTTAATCATCTTGTTTTTCACCAACTTCAAGGCCTGAAATAACAGCACAGAAAGCCATAAAAAGTATTGTTTTTCTGGTTGTTTTAATTACAGAGGAGGGATATATTGGTTGTTTATATGGAAACAGAAGAGAAGGCTGAAGTTAATTATCACAAGATTTTGATGACAGACGAAAACCATCAGGCTCTGGTTTACAAAATAAAATGAATGAGGATGCATCAGGAAGGTATTGGCTGTATCACTAGTCCTAGATACAGAAGACTTGATAATGTGCAGAACTTCAGCTTAATTGGGTATCAGTTCAAGTCCTGAGGTAGGAGCTTCTCATGCAGGAACAACCTGATTAATCTGTTTTCTAGATATATATTTTTTAATTCTTACTTTAGCCTAACAAACAAATAAAGTTATGTAAACCTCTAAAGATCACAGTGGTTTAAATTGCTCCACCATCAATGATGCCCTGCTACCTGCAGGAAGTACTGCTTGGAGGTTTAAATGTAAAATAATTAAGTTCCCTTTCTAGGTGGTGTTGCAGGCAGTGGTGTTTGACATTTTTATCCAAGGTTAGACTGCTGTAACGGTTCTCTCGTTCCAGAATAGTAGAATTTAAACAGTCCGCCCTTCACCTTAGTGCTGTCTTGTGTAAAAAAGAACAATACATATAAAAGAGCTGTTTCCAACATATTATCAGAGCCCTCTACACCCGGGAAACTAGATAACAAAGAACAGGAAGTAGGAAGAGGAGAAAGTAAAATAAGCCCTTTTTTTAAAACGGAACTGTTGAAAACGGATGATGAAGATTAACATCTTCCTCTTTCTTCTTCTGATCTGGGAAACCAATGCTTTAGTAGCTGCGGCCAAACAGCGTGTAGTACTGGGCAGGCTCTTTGCCGCAGACACACATCTGTCCAGGCTGCAGCGTCTTCAGGGGGCTGAAGGGGATACAAAGGCTCTTGGCTCCCATGGACGGGGCCCCAGCCTCCAGGTCCTGGTCCCTGATGAAATGAACAGACAGTTTCAGATCTCCCAACCCATTCGAACCAATGGGTCACATCACTGACACTACATCCATTTTTTTTTACAGTCTCATATATCACAATATACTTTTTCATATCAGTCGATACGATAATTATTACGATAGTTACGATCAGTCAATTAGTATGTTAACAGGGTATGTTTTGGTTCTGACTGAAGCCCGTATACAATAGAATTACATTTAATTATATTACTTGTCAATCAAACCTTTTTTTTTTTTTACCAGAGTAAAATACAAATGTTTTACTGTCAAAACATTGTTACATGCCTCTTTTCATTACTTGTGACCCCTGTGAAGTTTAGTCCCCCCCCCCCTCAGAGAATTTCAAAATAAACATGACATCACCGCCAAACAAACATGAAACAAACATGAACATCACAGCTCTGTCAGTATCAATATCTTAAAAGACTAGGCTGATCTTATGTAAACAGAGTTTAGCAGTACTTCAGAATACAAAAAATAGTGAGGGCAATGACTGATGTTTGTATATGAAATGTGGCAAACACCGTGGCGTTATACTATGTATTCAAGAAGCTTAACCCTCTCGGACGCTGACATCAACCGCTGCACTGATGGAGCTCCACACATCCACACACACGTGGCGTTATATACAAGTGTCCTAGAAGCTTAACCCTCTCTCGGGAGCGGACATCAACTGCTGAACAGACGGTAAAATACTGTAGCGAATGGCAGTTCGCGGATGAGGGGGATAATGATAAGTGGGCGTGCACTCTTTAATAGATCCAAGTTTTGAAAATGTTCCGTTTTTAAAGGTAGTTTCCTGTTTGATAACTAAAAGCAGAGATTCATTCTTTAGGAGAAAGTTGGTATCCAAAACAAAACTGTAATGATACAACTGCCCACCGTCATGTTATCAAAAGCAACCTATATTCACGCAGCACAGTGCAAGTAAATGCAACTGAAGTGGGTCAACATCTTTTATCGACTATTTCATCTTTGTCCACTTTATTACTACTGCTGGTAGCTTCTTCAGTCACATTTACTTCAGGGCGCTGCGCCGAGTCAGTGATTGATGCTGTTAAATGTTAATTGAATTAATATATTAATATTGATTTATCGTCCATCCCTACAATCAAGGAGTGCCTCCAAATGGAGTGGGAGGGCGTAGGGAACACAAATGGGAAACATTTTCTTCCCTTTTCACTCACTTTGTTGTGGTCTTCTTGATCCAATCTTCACACTTAATGACTCCGCAGAACGGAATCTGGACAATCTGGTTAATAATAACAAATAATGAAAAACAAGAAACGTTATCACATGAAAACACACGTGCAAGAGTATTCATGTGTGTGGATGCAAGTAAGAAGTGTGTCAAATCACAGGATTTGTGTGTGCACTTACCCTGCCCTGTTCTAGTTCATTCTGCAACTGCTCCATTGTTTCTGCAGTCACCATGTGTTTCTTAAGGTCATCTGAGGCCCTGGGGGAGAGAGAGAGACACAAAATGTTAGTTTATGCGTAGTTATGAGTGGGCGGTCTAAATTGCCCCTCAATCTGGTGGCCAAGTCTTACTTGGTGTACAGGTTGTTCTGGATGTCTTCCAACATGGTCGCCAGAGTTTTCTCCACATCAGCCTCTGAAACAGTGTGCTTCTCCCCGGTGTCTCGTCTCACAACCACACACTGGTTCTGCTTCATGTCCTTAGGACCCACCTCAAGACGAATCGGCACTCCCTGCACAGACAGAGTCCAAACTTACTAAACAGCGGGAAGAGGACCACTCCAGCAGAAACCCTGGTCCGGGGAGCATACCTTCAGCTCCCAGTGGTTGAACTTCCAGCCTGGGGAGTAGTTGTCCCTGACATCAGCCTTGACACGGATGTCTGCCTTTAGCAAGCAGCTGTTGTACTGGGCGCATTTGGCCAGCAGCAGGTCCTTCTCCGCCTCAGCCAGGGAGGCAGTGATACCGCACGGGATGATGATGACCTAGGATACGCATGATGGCCAGAGGGGTTACAACTACAGTGGAATACTATGGCTGGTAGGCATGTGTTGTTTGTTGTAGGCCTTGTCATGGTATCACTGGTTTGATACGGTGTGCGAGACCACACCGCTGTCATCATCTTCCAACCGTCCATATGGGGTTTTTACATATATTTGTAAAATACGACAAAAGTACCATAAATAAAGCATTAAAAAAGAAGCCTACATTTGTAGAGCAACACGTTCTGACTATTTTCTTGTATTATCGGACAGAGCAATCAACATTTACCGCTCCCCAGATTGAGTTCCATAGAACCCCCGGCATTTATCCAAACACACGTTCATCCACATTTATCAACACACATGGGCCTTCATACTATATGGGCGCTTTACCCATGCACAAAATTTGTGTGCACAAGTTGTGTGCTTTGTGAACCGACTATATATATATTTTTTTCACTATCAATTCTATGTGATATAAATTATTTTTTTTTTGTTGTAAATCCCCTTCCAGTTTCGTGCGAGTCCAAGTACCAAAAGACCAGAATGCTTCAAATGAATATTTTGTCGCTGGACAGGATATAAAAAAACAACATATTAACAAAATTACGTAAAATAATATAAAAGATGTTAGAAACAGGAATAGAAGTAACGCATTAACGGAACGACACAGAACTGGAATTGATTTCAATATATGTGAAATCAATAATATATAACCCATACAAAATGTGCTGAATGAAGTCCACAAACCTAACGATGTGCGTGTATTTAAAAGCGAACTTGGAGATATACAGGAATAGACCATGCCTGCAGAGTAAAGGTAAATAAAAATTGGATTTCCAGGATTCCCTGCATAGAAGTAGTAAAATCCCACGATAATCTGCCTGCCTGCCTTGTTTTATGAGCCCCCCTGGCATGGAAATAACGTTGATACAAATCAATGGTATTTTAAACGATACTGGTTTAAAAAATGATACCGTGACAAGCCGAGTGTGTTGCTGCTTGTACCTGCAGACAGGCCACCCTAGGGGGCAACACCAGCCCCATGTTGTCTCCGTGGACCATGGTGAGAACACCAATGGTTCTGGTGGTGATGCCCCAGGAGTTCTGGAAGGCAAACTGCTTCTCTCCAGGTTTCTTTGGGTCCTCGAAAATGATCTCAAACATCTTGGAGAAATTCTGACCCAGATGGTGGGAAGTGGCTCCCTGAGGGAAACAGAACATTTGAACACACATTAAAGGAGATCTTTGGGATATTTCAACCAGGACCCTATTGTCCGATCATTTTGGATCTAAGCGACTAATGCGGACATATTGATTTGAAATTGGTCTAGTATTGAGCGAGAACGCTGCAGCCGTAATCCGCGAAAAGGGTCTACAATGTAATCCTTTGGGGCAAGAGCAATGCTCTTTTTTTGCCACTGACAGGCTCAAATTATATTATGGATTATGGAAAAGATGGAAAGAGAGAAATAACACTTTCTTTACCTTTCGCTTGATCTAGCCTGTTAGTTATTGTGTCCAACCAAGTATGCTCAAGGAGAAGTATCGCGCGAGTTGAGTTGTTGCAGGAAGAAGTTTGTTTTGTTGGGCTACAGGAAGTGTAGATTAGTGTTATCTAAAAGATTTGGGTGAAAGAAGTTGAAATTGTAATGGCAAAAGGGAAATTGCCTGCAACAACAAGCTTTCAGAGCGAGACTTCTCCTTGAGCGAAACTTGATTGGACACAATAAAAAAAAAAAAAAAAAAAAAAAACACTGGCTCAAGCGAAAGGTAAAGACAAAACTTCCCACAATGGTAAAATATAATATAAGACCGTCAGCCACAAAAACAAGCACTTTTAGAGGCCGTACATTGATAGGCGCTATTGCCCCGAAGGATTACGGCTGCAGTGTTCCAATACTGGACCAATTTAAAAAATGGTTGCCCGCATTAGTTGCTCAGATCAGAAATTAATTATGTGTTAAAGTTCTCCTTTAACACACCAATGGCTAAAGGCCAAATAGTTAAACTGTTAATTTTGTTGAGTAGCTGAAAATACATTTCATTTCTAGAAATGGCATTTGAGACGGGCACACAGAGTGGTACAAACTTGAATAAAGACCACATTCTGAAATACCGGCCCAAGTACTCAATAACCTTGTTTATGTTGATACATGAAGTTATCTTGTGAAGTTAACAATATGTATGATCATAGACACCCTATGCACATGCAGAGGCTGAACATATGCAGGCTTCCAGCTGTCCTAGAGCCTGAGGAGTACCTGGATGGCCCTGCCGCTGGCAGAAATGAAGGCCTCGACGGTGGTGGTGTAGTCTCCTCCTGCAAACTTCTCCTTCTCAGTCTTGCGACCTCGAACCACTGGGATGGCGAGCAGCTCTTCATACACCCTGGCATACAGCTCCAGGATCTCCAACACCTACATACAACATTGTACTACATTGGATACCCTGCCAATTTCTTACTTGGGACACATTCCCACGTTGATGTCAGTACATATTTGTACAAAGGGTGTGTGTATGTGTGTGTGACCTCGGTTACTGCCTCCTCCTTGGTAGCGTAGGCTGTGTGTCCCTCCTGCCACAGGAACTCTCTGGTCCTCAGGAAAGGCTGGGGGTGTTTGAACTCCCACCTCTGGATGGGGAGCAGGTGGGGAGGGGTTAAAACATTACAAAGTTAACGTGCCAGTGAACCCACAATCGTCTTTTAGGTTTTAAACTTGCTAGTGTGTCTTCTATGATGTTGAACATAGTAGTCCCCGTTACTGAAATGATACCGTCATTTAGAGAAAACAGGTGTAAAATACTATGTATTGGCCAATTTCCGGCAACCAGTTTGTGAACGATTTCCGAACTCTGATCTTTTCGTGCCACGACGAAGGGAAAACGACCACAAAGAGGGAATTCTGACGCCAAGGTGTGTGAGGATGTGTGGAGTTCTGTCTGGGCAGCGGTTAATGTTGATGGCTGCATCCGAGAGGATTAAGCTTCTCCCTTGCTTGCCCTTACATTACTTTTCATAAATATGTCTTATGACCACAACAATACAAGACAGAAGTCCAATAAAACACCAAATGTGTAAATATACAGCTGAATACATATTCAAGCTGAAATAGGGGGTTAGTACACTAACACTTTAAAGCTAAAAGTGATTTACAGTCAATTATAAATCTAAGGATTGCAGAGATGGGACAGCAGAGCATTGACCAATACTGTAGAAGATTTTCAACCACTATAGTAGGGAGTAAGTATACAGTTTTCTTTTCCCCCATCGTGACTTGAATTACCCAACTCTTAATATAAAGTCAAACTAACTTCAGGTGATGTAGATATTATTTAGGTATAGATGTAGAGGATGTGAAAGTTATTAAGGTATAGCTGTAGAGGATGTAGCGGTTATGAATGTATAGATGTAGAGGATGTAGCCGTTATTAAAGTGTTTATGTAGATGATGTAGCGGTTAGTAAGGTATAAACGTAGATGATTACTGACCACAACGTTACACCACTGGTTGAGCTTGATGGGAAGGTCTCTGTGGGACTGGACCCATTTGGCGTAGGCCGGGTACATCGCTGAACCATAATAAAAAAAACGATTAGTTCACAAACAACATTGGCATAAAGCAGTCACCACACCGTAATTCACAGAGTAACACAAACAGCTATATGAGAGTAAAGAACACCAAGTGTAGCAAAGCTTAGTTGTGCTTTTTACAGCACCCACATCCATGGCTGCAGCTTTTCATCGAGTGCAAGATGTAATTGGCCTGAAGGTGACTGGAAGTCATTTTGAGATATGTGTATATAAGAGCTTGAATCCAAGTCTGACAACACTGTCTAGGGATGGGCGATATGGCCTTAAAGTGGCAATCTCATAGATTTTCATGTAAATAGATGTCAGTTAAGTCTAAATCTATCATCGAATGATGTAACACAATGGTGATTGAGCCTATGGCCCACTGATGAATTACCCTTGCATTTGCAGTATTAGGAATGTTACATACCGAGTGTCGGTGGTGACACTGTTTGGATCTATAGGAACAATTACGCCTTATCGCCAAAAGTATCTCCAAAGAGAATGAAACGTAAAGCTTTGAGATTGCCACTTTAAAATTCATATCATAATTTAAACATCGATAGAAACCTTTAAAATAAATCATGCTTTAAGATGTACAAGACTGTGGGATGGTTACTATTCATAACCAGGTGTCATTCAGTGCATGTGTTCCTTTTGTTGACCTACTCTCTATATGAGGACAATTGCTGAAACTGGCTTTTAAAAAAACATTTGTTTTGTGCAATGTGCAAAAACAGGGGCAAACTTCTCAAAATAAGGTTATGAAAACATATTCACAATTAAAAAAAGCTTACAGAATAAAAATATTCTATTTATACAAAGGTTGGCAAAGTTTGCATGGAACAATGCAATTCGCTTTACTATAAAAAAAAGGATTCTAAAGTAAAAATGTTACATAGTAATGTCCTTCCACCACTGACTTTGTTGTCATAGGGACAGCCTCTAATTATTGTCTCGGTCAGCAAGGTATGTGCTTTTCTTTTGACACCGACACACTGACTGCGTGCATTCTATTACTTTATTCATACTCGCAAACATGTTTTATCTTTAGGTGCTTAAACCTTTAGCACTAGCCCCAAATGTTCCCTTGCACTCCGTATGAAAAATGTATGCCTATCTGCATTTTACTCCAGGAAAGAAAAAAAACGTTTACGATTAGAAAAATGATTATATTATAATATTTTCTGCTGCCCTGGCTGCCTTTTGATCCTCCAGTTCCCTTATGAGCAGTTCAACGGCCTCACCGTGGAGCCCTTGGCCATCTGGTCTGTAATGCCAACGGCCACGTTTGTTGTATTATAGTAGTAGGGAAGGATTTCTGCTTTTTTGTCGTTTCTGGGCCACTGTGCACTTGAGCATTACTTTTCCGAGATTTTTATTAATTGTTCCAACCAGGGTGGTCGTTCGCAAAGTGCGCCCAGCCGGAGGGTTTCTATGTATGTGCCAGCACCAGAAAAGCCTGTAACGCCCTGATGTAGTACACCATATTAATCTAACTCACTCTACAGCACACCTATCCAGCCATGGTTCTACAAGGAGGAGCACGGTAAGAAAACTGCTAGGACCAATATTTTAGAAAACAAACATCCGGCATTAGTAGAACACATTTTTGAGATGCAGATGCACTGTTTAACAAAGGCCCTGAGCACAGAGGGGGAGGGGTTTAAAGATGCTGTTGGGCCAGCCCAGTGTCAGTTAAGAAAAAACAATGGGCCAATTCACCCCGTTTTATGAGCCGGGGAGGTCATAAATAAAATAAAAAGGACAGCTGTGACGTGGGCCCAAAAAGGCACGTGGGCCCTAGGGGAAAATACCCGGTCTGCCAGACGGCCAGCCCAGCCCTGATGTCCGGGACGACCCCGATGGGAAGAGTCTGGCCCCAACGGTCATTTCAAGCTTGTGTGTGCGTGTGTGTGGTGTACTAACCGGTCTCACTAGTGGGTCTGACAGCGATGGGTTCAGCCAGCTCCGTTTTTCCTGAACGAGTCACCCAAGCCACCTGATGAAGAACAGGGATAAGTACAAACAACAAAAGAGATGAAGTCTTTTGTTATTGTTTTGATTGAGAGACCCCTAGTGGCAGAACTGACATTATACCTTTAACCTCCTCTAATGCCACATTCCAACTTTACATTAACCACTCCCCCGATGGAGCTCCATAGATCCGGACGCACCGAGTCCAGGGTTCATTCTACGCATCACAACTCTTAAGCTCTACCGCAATTGCTTGGTTTTAAATAAAGTGGTGTTGATAAAAAAAAAAGGTAGTGTTGAAATCAATTCTAAATGTTAAATGTCCCCTTCGTGGTCTTCCTTCCAGAAACATTCACAACCGCTGTGCCGATGCCGTTAATATGCGGCCCACTTTGGGCGTGGGCTCGAAAGAATAATATTTTAAAGAGCTTTATCACAGCTTCGTATTCCTTGTAACGTTACAACATGTATACATCATAACACTGTCAGGCCCTGGAACTCAAACCAACTTCTGATGCCCCCAACAACATATACAAATAAATGAACAACGTGACAATTAGTCAACTATCGACTTGAAATGACAGGAAATCTTAAGTCAGGGGGGGCGGTCCTACACACTACCGCTTCATAGTGATGTCAATCATAAAGCGCTGGTCCGCTTTACCTCCGGCGCAAAGTCCTCAATGTGAGACTTCTCCTTCTCCAGCGCGGCCTGCGAGACGAACATGGGGAAGTAGCAGTTCTCCACGCCCATCCTCTTGATGCCCCGGTCAAAGAACTCCTTGATGGACTCCCAGATGGCGTAGGACCACGGACGCAGCACATAGCACCCGCTGACGTCGTAGTACTCGATCATCTCCGATTTGGTGATCACCTGGACAGAGACACCGTGCAATCAGTTGTACACTGTGGACACAACCTCCTCAACGTCAGTAACCATGTGGAGTGCTGAGTGGATAACGTGGGGTTTGGGATATCGTTGGTCTTACTTGAGAGTACCAGTCAGCAAGGTTTTCTTCTTTCTTAGCTTCTAGCCCCAACCTAACAAACAATACATGGAAACAGTCAAGCACATCTTACCATGAAGAACAGTGTTGATCCAGTATGAAACGCATAATAAGCATTAGATTAGGATCAGTGGCGTGGCAATTATTTAATGTCATCCCGAATGTACTTTTCCTATATACAAAAATATTTTTGTATCATTAATTGTATCATCTCATCATTAATATTTGAGGTCCTCGTCGATAGACACGGCAGGTGTGAAGGAGAACAGATGAATCGTTCTGGAGA
>OOFG01106891.1:0-42701 GCA_900323295.1 Molva molva | reverse complement strand
ACTGAGTTAAATCCCACATGACTTCACGAGCCAGTGGCTGATTGAATCTGAAGTGTCTTACTCCCAGTGGGGGGGGTACCCCTGGTCCGGCACGGAGCCACTGGCCTTCAGCAGGAGGATCTCGTGCAGCTCCCGGGAGAAGCTCCCTGTATCGGCTAAGGTAAGGAAGCCATTCAGTCCCCTTCTCTCCTTCGCCGTCAGCCTCTCGCGGAACTCTGAACGCAGTCCCGTGAACGGCTCCTACAAAGACGTGAGACGATCAGAGTATCTTAAATACAGGATTCAATAAGGTCAAGTGTATTTGTACAGCCCTTAATCACAGACTCAAAGGGCTTCACAGGCCACATTGGAGGACTCCCCCGAACCCCCCAAAGAGCTGGAAAACCTTTAATTATCAAGACCCTGAGGCGGAACGCAGTAGAGGGATCCCCCTTCCAGGATGGTAAGGAGTGTCATCGGAAAACTGTTTAACCCACATAATAATAACAATTATAGTCACAGAAACCTCCCATGAAAGCCCATCGAAGCTCATATTGTGTTTGTGGTGAATTCAAACTATTCTCCCTCCATACAGGGGGTCAGACGCTCGGGGCCCCCCGCTGTGTGCGGGGGCCTGGGCCCCACACTTTCCATAGATTTACCAGCCAGTCGCTGGCCCCCTCACGGCCCTGGGGGTCATGACCTGGCATCATGCTGGGGTCAACCTCACCGTGAAGAGTGACTAAAACATGTCAGCCCAAAGACTTGCTCTCCATGGAATCTCGTTCGGTTGTTTTTGTTTGTCTAAAATAACTCTTATTTTAGTTAATCAACTCCTCTTAGTTCAATTTGGTTGTTTTCAAGAAGCACTAAATGACTAAATGATGATGAAAAAATAAAGAATACACATACGTTTTATATAAATGATGTGAGATTTGGATATGCATTGCTGCTAACATACTCTAGCAAGCAGCAGTCATCAGTAAATAACATCACACTGTACTCTCAACCACCAGGGTTGGTCAGGCTCAGCTGTAGCCTCGCTGCTGATCCACACTCTTGGAATGTCTTTCCGAGGTGTCAGCATACAGTCCAAGAATGCGAGGAAGAATTGATGGCCAGTGCTTCCTAAATGCATTCTTTCAGTGGACACCTACTACTTTTCCGTCTTCATCTCGCCATATTTAGTTCATCTCACAGGGAGGAATTTTGCAGAACAAATCGCCACATTTTTGAACCACGACCAACCTGCTTATTCTTCAGCCTGAGTTCAGACTTCCAGCAGGTCAGGAGCTGCCAGGTGAACACACTGTGCTCCAGGCTACTTTCTCCCAGCGCCTGCAATGAAACAAAAATAAGAAGTTCAATGGATTCAAAAGGATTAAGGAAACTTCACATTTCCCAGAGCTGGACAGCGGAAACCCTTTCATGTCTTCGTCAAATTCCTTCACGAATATCAATTTGATTTGGGATTACTGGGAGCACGGATATGAAAAAAAGAAAAGAAAAAAAGGATGATGATGATGAAGATGGTGATGAAGATGAAGATGAAGCTGATGATGATGATGATGATAAAAATGCACGACCAGCGTTGGGGATTGTCTTCAGGGTTTTTCCTACCTTGGCTACGACGCTGGAGATCTGCGAGCCGAACTTCAGGGACTCGGTGAGGTATTTCATGAGGGATTCCCGGGGATCCCCGCCCGTCTTGCCCAGCAGACGCAGGCCGATCTCGACCACGAACACGGCGTCGCACACGTCGGTGTAGGAGCGCAGCACGCCGCGGACCGCACCGCACACTGAGCCCTTGAGTGGATTCTGAAGCCGGAACACGAAAAGATGAAGCAAACGCCAACGGGGAAAAACCACCTGACTGAGACATGCTACGGTTTAAAACTCCTTCAGCGGACGCTGAACTCAAAGTGACTTACAAGGGGATTGAGATACATGTCATGAAAGAGCTGGTAGGGTTCAAGGGAGAGTGTACATGGGGATCAAACCCAGAACCTTTCAGCTAGGAGTCAAAAGACTTTTAACCCGCTGATTGTTAAATGTCTGAACCTTATAGGTCAATAACGCTCCAACAGTGTGCATTATGTTTTCAATAACAGGACACCTTGGCCTTTTGACAGTTCTGAATCAAGGCGCAACAAATTCCTCTTTAACAACAACGGTGAAATCGACCAGATGTTTCCTTGACAACATACAAACAATATGCTCAAAGCATATTTTCATTTAAACTGATTAAAGTTGATAAAAAATTTTTTTTAAGATGAACGAAACTAATCCTATCATTGTTGGCAATTGTGGTATAAGTGGAATAAACCACTCCAAGATTTTATTGGAAAACAATGTATATCAGCGGTGGTAAGCTACCTCTGCGTCGGTGTTTATTCCTTACATAACCACTTGATTATCCCATTATCCCCCTGTACCCATTGTAGGTATTTAACTCTCTTACAACATGGACAATAATGTTCAGTCATCACAACACCATGTTAGTCTCACCTGAGGGATCTTCATCCTTACTTCCGACAGCACAACTGAGAAATCCTGCAGGTGTCTGTTCAGGAATCTTTCAGTGTCCTAATGATGACCCAAATAGATATGTTCAGTTGTTTAAAATGCCAGGCGTCACTTAGAATTAGCCTCCTATATGTTCAACTCAATTGGACTGCATTCTCACCGCTTGGATAAGTGGTTTTCCAGCCAGGAAGCGACGAGCCAGCTGGGTTTGGATCCCTCTCAGGTTGTAGATGCGGTCGGTCTCCTGTCCTTCCTTAAGGGTGTAGTGGCAGTGGGACAGCACCAGGGGGAGTAGTTGTCTCTCAGGGTGACAGAGGGCAAGCTGAGTGTCTGATATTCCCTCCAGTTGCACACTATATTCACTGGAAAGAAAAAAGAAAAGAAAAGAAGAAAATAATCATGGATTATATCTCTTTATTTATCATAAAAGGGCTTTAAACTCTTGTCAATCGGTTCTGTGGAGGGTCTTAAATGAGTAAAACTGTTTAAAATGATCTGCAAATCCAACATCTCTATTAGTACAGAGCCTAGCAAGATGGCAGCTATGTGATTCTTAAAAAAAAGTTTGGTTGTACTTTGTCTCTGTTCTAATAATGTATAAATCAATACATCAAGAGAATGCCAGCATTATGAGGCATCATTGAATCATGATTTCATTTATCAGTTGTTTTGAAGGTTTTCAGAGATAACAGATTAGGCCAATTTATCAGTCTGACAATAGAAAATAAACTAGCCTTTTGGCACATAAACCCCTATGTTTTTTCACTACATGATATCAATTTTCTGCTACCTTTTTTTCTAATGCTGTGAATGCTTGTTTGCAGTGCCCGCATTAGCCAATCCCAGAGGGACTTCCTTAGTGGGTGAGGTATAGGAGAAAAGTTCAACTGTGTTCTGTGGTCTGAATTTCCATGTAAGCTTGGGATGAACGAAGCCTTTGGGAGTTGCCAGCGTACACACCTGTGTTCTTGGTTGTTGATCTTCCGGGCCCCCGTCACCAAACTGTTGTGGGTGTTGGACAGGAAGTCCACCAGCTTTCGAAGGCAGGACCCTGGTCCTCGGCGACCGGGAACCAGGAAGTCTCCAGAGCTCTCCATCGTGAGCTGTTTCTCACACAGCTTCACCTCCAAACCGAGTTCTGCTGCTCAACCCACACACATAGCGGTGAGTGTTTTGCCTGTGAAGTATTACCTTCGCAACCTATATCACAACTGTGTGGTATGGAATAGTGATGCTGGTGACGCTGGTGAGTGCTTACCGTTTTGGGCCATTTCCAGTCTAAGACAGTTCCACACGTCGATGAATCTCCTCACACGCTGCGAGACCACCTTCTTCTGGTGTCCTATCGGCAACAAAATAAAGCGTTATAATGTGGGTTTGTAATTCCTTGGTGACCCATGTACAATTAGACTTCAGCTATGGTGTCGTTGAGGTTAGCTGATGTTACCTGCTGGTAACCGATTTAACATCTCGGCAATGCTCTGGGATTTTGTGTCCGACAATGCCAGGGGAAATATTCTCAGGAGGTCCGACTGTAGTGCTGCCAGCTCAGGGAGGTGTTGTAACTGTCTGATGCAGGATATCTGAGACATATATAACAGACACGTAGAAATAAGGAACGTGTCATCTTTAATTTACCTCAAGCAGGATCACTAACACCACAAACTAACCCAACATGGTCAGAGCACCATCTCTGGTGAGACACCGGTTACTGCACTTGATCTTTCTGATTGGCTGAAATGGTGCCACTTGCCACACCAACACTCAGTACCGTTTGGTGTGTTCCCTGAGGTTTGAATGTTGTATCTTTTAAAAACGCCACAAAGAGCCGTAGCCACGGCAGACACGCAAGCCGTGAAAACAACGTGGATACCTTCTCTAGGAAGAGGACGAGCAGGGGCAGCGAGTTTCGTCCTTGATCCTCTCCGACCAGCTGAGCGAAGCGCTCCACCGTCACGGTCTCAGGAAGCTTCCAGAAGGCCGAGCACTCGGTGGGACCATCGGAGGGCTGAGACAGCAGGGGTCCGGGGTCGGCGTAGAGAAGCCTCATCAGGGGACTCCCCAACTGGGTACTGTCCGCAGTGATCCTCTCCCGGGCTGCTGCTAGATTCCCCTTCAGATTCTACGGGGACAGCGGGAGAACGTAATCTCTGTTTACAGATTAAAGAGGCACGCAGATATCAAATCAGAGAAACAGCACCACCTGGTGAAACATGGTGGTTACTACAACAGCTGTTCCTGTACTGGGTATGCCCATTGCCATGCAAACCATGGCAAGCTGTGAGTATGTTGGTGACTGTATGCATACTGTAGGTGGTGTCCGTGAGGTGTTTGGTTTCTTCTAAAGTGCTGTCTACCTGAAGTACCGGGTCGATGACAGAAACACAGACACGGATCTCCCACTCTGCCCGTCCCGGTCTGCTCGTCAGGTCTGGTCTCGCTCCACGCCAGCCTTCGCAGGACGATACCACATAAACACACGTCATTGTTCCATGATTATGTTTTGTTGATGTCAGGGAACTGTTGACGAGGGATGCTACATTGTGACTAAAGGTGGGGAAAAACACTTATCATCGGGTTTACTTTTTTTAAGAAGAACGTTTTAAGCGAGAAACGTCAACGTACTCTTAGTGGAAACATAAGAGGTCGATTCGCATCAACTATGTTCTGTTCCGGTCCGCCACTTCCTTACAAAAACAGGGCGGACACGACGGATCGGTAGAACCGGACAACGTTATACCCGTAGGTCGAACAGAATCGCAATCCGGAGAGTACCGGCACTCCAAAATCGCTCCCTGCCGATTCCCGTCCCGAGCGGTCACCTGATGTAGCCTGCGCCGTGCACGCAGCGAGGATCAAATGGGCCGTGACGGCGGTGTCGTCCGCGTTCAGATCCAGAGCGCGTCCCAGCGTCGCCACGTCCCGCTCCAGGTGACTCCACAGAAAGGCCACGACGTCACGTGGGACGGGATGGACCATGCCATTGACAGCCTGAGATAATTATAATAAAAATAAAACGTTATTTATGTGGCACTTTTCAAAACTCACGTTACATAGTGCTTGAAGGAAAAATATGAACGATTGGTGATTTCTCTGCTCCTGTGTTTTAGAGAACATTTCAAACTAAGAAATGTGGCATATTGTTCCTTTAACAAATAAGAATCAGGTTTACGAACAGTAAAATCTGAAAAAAGAAAAACAATACATGTAAAGCAAAGGGTAACACCAATAATCCAAAAATGATAAAAAAACATGTCTGTAAAACCATGAGTACAGTAATGCCTGTGTGCAGGTAAAAAGACAAACTAAAGAAAATGCTAATTTGTACAAACGCTAATTTGAGCAGATACACGTCAACATGTCATGACAACAAACGCAAAAGTTCCAACATCAGGTGGATCCTCTTGTTCGTGTTCGTGTTCATTTGAAAAACGATTCCACCAAACCTCCGGCCCCCTCTCACCGCGCGGTTCTTACTGGCCCCCTGCAGCATGGCCAGGTGGGTCAGCAGACGCAGAACGCAGGTCTGGGCGGGTGTCATCTGTCGTTCGGGGGCCTCCGATCTCCCATGGGCCTCTCCTAATACGTGTCCTGTCCGAGTTTGATCTCCCAAGCTTTGTACACAGAAAAATGCACACGGGTAGATTTTCAGTTAAAAAATAAAAACACCAATACAAAAAGAAATAAGTTGCAGGTGTGTTGCATTTGTCCGTCACCTTTCTAAGCGTTGAAAGCCGACTACTGGGGAGTGATTATGGCCTCCCACTGCTATGCCACAGTCTGCACATCTTGATACGGCCACGGGCTTTCCACACTGTCAGGCAACACAAGTTCAGAAAGACAAACAAATAACCCAAAAAAAAAATAACCCAAACTAACAAATCAACTGACATAAATTACTTGAAATAGTTGTACTGATCATATCTTACCTCGCCAACAAAGCAAATATGTCCATTGGCACAACCTGCATATAAATGATAAGATACAGTATAAAAATACAGGCCACGGTGAACCACTGGAACCAGCCCTAGATTCAAAACTATGTCCACCGGTTATGTACTTACGAAACATTTGCATCTTTCCCTCTTTGAGAAGCAATTTATGAGCTTCACTCGTGTGATCTTCGGGCATGGTCGGCAGGAAGAACCGCTGAAAGGTGAGATCATATGTATTTATTTTCTGATTATGAAACTGGCCGATCAGCGAAATAGACAGCGATGAGGGTGGCAGTGAAACCCTAAAGGACAGTACCAGTCTGGGTGCTTAAACCATCGTAACCGTCTCTCCTCACTTAACATCCGTTGCGAATATAATTTGTCAGAGTGACTCTGTTGCTCCGATTTTGCCTGAGTACATTTAACGTGAGTGCGCCACAAACGTAATCAATAGCAGAAGCACTGTGGTCTACGTGATAAGACGTTGTTGTGTAAAGTACCCATATGGCGATGCACTTTCGCGATTGCACAAACTCCGTAGCGACGCGTCCTGTATGATAACGGGTGTTTAAGGGACGGTTACGATGGTTTGATCCCCCAGACCGGTACGGTGCTTCAACCTTACCGTAGCATTGGGAGTTTTGAAGGCGATGAGGTGCAGCGGGGCCAGCAGAGGGTTTCCACTGAGGAGCACAGAGTCCTGGTGGACCAGGAGCTCCAACAGCGCCCGTTTCCGTGACGAAAGCCCCTGACCGATGGAGAGAGATGAATCCGGGCCCCCGATCTGATTGGATAAAAGGGCAGTGCAGAACGCCTGGAAAGCCTCGGACATTGGGTTTTTCAGGACGTCTTCCAGCGTTTTTCTCTCCTGTACATGAGGTGTGCAGGGGGCGGGAACGGTCGAAGCACAAGTTACAACCGATGGGATTTGTGGGAACATACATACATCATGAAGTGGATAGAACGATGTTTACCTCTGCAGAGGGGCGGAGCCTGGAGTCAGGTGATACACAACGGCAGGTCACTTGTCTGAACAAGGCGAGGGCCAGGAGGACATTGGCTTGAGGGCCTCTCTGTTTCTATGAAGAGATCATACAATGGATGTGTTTTCAATTGTTGGAGCACTTTTAAGAAATGAAGAAAAGAGAAATGACAATGAATGAATCATTTTACTATGTGCTCAATATTTTGTTAATTTGTTCATTATTCATTATTTTGTTTTTAATTACAGAAGCAAAAAACTGTCAAATGAAGTTCCAATATCTTATAAATTGTTCTCCTTGGTCATGATCATTACAAAGCAATGTAATTCCTATTTGAATCTGTAAAAGTCATCAACCTATCAAATAATCAATGATAATGATCTCACCTGTAGTTCTTTCTGAAGAGCATCAGTTCTTTTCTCCAGTAGCGCCTGGGCCACGGTGTCCCGCAGGGCTCTGTACAGGGGACTGACGCACAGGAACTGGTCCACCTCCAGGGGGATCGCCCTCTGTTCACAACGTAGCGAAACACGTGGGAGTCAAACTACCAAAATGTGTAGTGGTGACAAAGAGAACCGTAATACAACGTGTACAAATAGGTGAAATACCTTCTAGCATATTAAAACGACTATTCTCTCGTCTCCTTTGTACATAGATGAGTGGTCTTTTATTCCGAATAAAAGACCACTCATCTATGTGCAAAGGAGACGATGACAATAACAGCAGACGGTCTTCTATTCAAAATAAAACGAGGGTAACGTTCAATGGCGCTATATGAAACGCAGTGTATAGAAGAGAGGTGGGGAGGGTTCACCTGCATTTGCAGCACCTCCGGAGGGAAAAGCCATGCCCAGGAGGGGTCACTCATCAGGACCAGGATGTAGTCTATGTCGGCCTGCCTGTGCAGCGCTCTGAGCAGGTAGACACGGTACCAGTCGTTACCGCAGTAGTCCATCACCGCCCGGACCTGCTGCAGATACTGCTCATACTCATGCCTCTCCTCTGCGGGTTCTAAGGGCGGAACAATACAAATGTTGGGGCGTCGGCGGCATCTTCTTGACAAAATGAATGCAGTGGAATAAACTAAAGTAAAATAAACCAGATATATTCTCATGATAAGGATATTCTGTTTGATTTATATGCAGTATGAAACACACACACACACACACACACACACATGCACACACCCACAGACACACCTATACCTATACCTACACACATACACACAAAGACACCCCCACACACACACCTATGTGTCATAAGTGTATGTAATACCGTGTGCCATGTATGTGTGTGTCATACTATATATAAATATGTGACTTGGCTGGTTGGTTCTTCCGATGTTAGTCATTTTCTGTTTCTTACAACAAAGACCAGCCTGTACTGACGGTGCAGCGTGATAAAGACATGCTGACTTCATGATCCCACCTGCGGTCGTGAACTTCACCAGCATGTGTGCTGCAGTGGCCAGACCCAGCCGTAGCCTGGCCATGTTGAGCAGGAACTCAGCGGGGTCCTCCTTCCTGTCTGGGGTCTGCTTCCGCGCCAGCCTGCTCAGGAACCGGCCGTCCTCCTGCCATCTTCTGTGTCGGCCCTGAGGGGCCTCCATCACTCCAACCTCGGAGCACAGCAGAGAGTCCTGGAACGAAGCCATTCAGAATTAACGGGGGCTCGGGCATTTTGCTCTAAGAAATCACATTTGGCCCTGAGAATGGGTTGACGAGCGGTAAAATAAAGAGTTAACTTCTGTGTTTTACTATTTTCCTTTGTTCATTGGAATCGTTGTATATTGGTCATGCAACATCTAAAAAAAGAAGGTATTTCCCAACATTTGATTAAATTGCCCTGGAAATTATCCTAAATGGAACGTTTTAAAGGGGGCAAAATGATCCCGTGTCCAAAAGAGTGCATTTCTTACCCTGGATCAGACCAAAGGACCAGACCATTTTAATTTAAGCGCTTTTCATGGTAAACATAGACACAGAATATATACCAAATAAGTTAAATATAAAGGTAGGCAGAGTATATATTCATACATACATAGATATATATACATTCATATAGACATTTATGCATACGTATACTCCACGTATACATACACAAACAATGCATCAAATCAAGTATGGATGCAAAAGGATATGGATGAAGAAGAACTCAGTGGAGATGAATGGTGATGGGTGGACAGGGAGAACTGGTCAGTTCATGGTAAGAGAATACATGTCGTGGGTTGGATTTATTTAGTGACCTGGAAGCAGTTTACGAAGAGCAGGTACAGTCCGGTGCGGTCTCCGCCCGGCAGGATGATCTCCTCCAGCGTCTTCAGGTAGTTCTGGATGTGAACCTTCACCTTGTCAAAGCTGATCCAGTGATCGAGTGGATTAGTGTGTCAATTACTGTCCAGCCGTGATAATGATAATGATAATACGTATAATATGAATGCTAATAATGATACTAAATGATAATAAACAATTAATAATGAATAATGATTAATTAATACTAAATAATAAATCATTAAACATTAATAATTAATAATGAATAATTAATAATACAAATACAAATACAAATACAAATAATAATAGTAATAATGTACATTATGCAAATGCAAATGCATACAGTTTGTTGCTATCAGGTCTGTTATGCTCAACCTCAATGAGGAAAACCTGAACAAATAAAGGTTCAATAAAATACATAATACAAATGTGTATGAATTACAGAGGAGCAGCAGGGTACCTGTACTGCAGCAGCAGTTTAGGCAGAACCGAGCGGACCACCGGACTGTCGTCCACACACTCCAGAAAGGGAGACAGCTGCCGGGTCTTGTAAACTTGTCCTGCAGACCACCCAACACATGATGTTCATTACGACGTACTAATGATATGTAATAACACGAATAATACTGATAATAATAATGTAATGATGACAGTCTGTTGATTGTCCTGAATGTCATCACTCAACAACATTGTCTCTCGTTCTGTGCAGATCGATACAACCTTTATCTATTTCTTAAAGATTAAAAACAAGGATTCACGTTAAATTTTTAGGATCATCACTAACTTATTCTCCTTTTAAAGAAATCCCCGTGGAAGCAAACTCATCCGATTCAACGCCATTTTCCTTTATTTGGTAAAACTAGGTGGCTGGGTTTAGAGGGGGGGTGTGCACGGACCTTGGGTGTAGATGAGCAGGGAGAACAGCAACTCCACCACCTCCCCAGAGGGACTCTGGTCTTCAGACAGGCAGAACCGGGACACCACCTCCAGGAAGAAGGAGGTGCAGGAGGCTCGCACCGCCGCCTGTTTCTGGAGGGCAGCCCTGCGGAGGGACGGCAGATAGAAAGTGTTTGTGTTAGCAGAGGCGTGTGTGCGTGTGTGCATGATGAGGGTGTTTTTATTTATTTTTTTTATATATAGATATATACACACAATGTCAGAAAGAAATCGAATGCACAGATAAATTCCCAAATTGATTGAAATAATAATAACATTCCACAAAATAATACAAAATACATAAAAATGAATGAAATAATTAAGAGTGTGTGTGTGTGTGTGTGTACGTGCGGGAGGACGGGCGTGTATGTGTGTGCGACATGTGTGTATAATATATTCGGGAGAGGACACCCTGTTGTATCCAACATTCAATGTCTGTCTGCAATGACCTTGGGTCACTTCAGTTATTGTCATTTAAATGTATTTTATATTGTGTCATTTTCAACACTATCTTCCCATATAATAAACCCAAAAACAGAAACCGTACAATAGCAACACCCCCCATACGATTGATCCCCGATTCTACAATTGTCTATACAGGACTCCATACACTCTGTAGGTGTGATAACGAAAATGAAATGTTAAGTCTATTAGCAACTTAAACCTTAAAAAAACTGAAAGTTGATTGACACGAAAATGAACAGGAGCCACAGCAAAGCAATACGTTATGCGCTTATAACGCGATTCCAAAACATACTTGACTTCGTCTGAGACAGTGAGCTGGGGTTGTGGGGGCAAGTCTCTCCTGCATGTTGGGCAGAACCGTTGGTTGTTCTTGATGCACTCCTGGATGCAGGGCAAGCAGATGAGGTGCTTACATGGCAAGAGGCATGGGTCTTTCAGTTCGGACAGGCACACAGCGCATTGTCGTCCGTACCTTGAGGAAAAGACAGAATTCGATCACGTTACATGTGTCCACGTGTTAATCTCAGATCCAGCCGTCCTACTGGGTCATAGAAGAACGTCTTGTAAGCCCTTTTTCCTGTTTCGTGATGGAGATATTCTACCGAAGAGAAACTCATTTGAGTGGATGAGGCTTCCAGAAGGGTACTTCAATAAGTATATTTCTACAGTGGCCAGTCTACACGTTATTGATTTGAAACCTTTACAGACACTTTTTCTGAGAACGTCAGTGTCTGGTAGGATGTTTTGGCTTGTCTTCCCAAAAAAACTTTACTCCTGCTGGCCTAGTTTGTGTTCACCAATCACACGCTTACAGATCCCCACCTCCAGCACCACGATAGGTCGAAACAAAAGTGAAAGAAAGAAACCCCGTTCGCCCAGATTTCAGCTTGTCTGCTATCAAACTTCAGATTATGAATCTAAAGTCTGATTTGTTGACTGACGGCCATTTGCTGTAAGCGGCTACTGATGTTTCCTCACCTCAGGGTACGGTCGGCTGACTCCTCGTTGTAAGAGTTTAGGATGCAGATGAGCTTCTTCAAGACAGCCGCGTTCCAGAGGTCAGGTGACTCCTGCATCAACTGTCATGAGAGAAAGCAACCAATCAACTCGCTGCCAACACGACACGGACGACACATTGTGTATTCAGTATTTGACTTACACTCTGGAGGAGGTTGCAGTGTTTTAGCGCTATCTCCTTCAGGGTAGCGTCTCCTTTTACAGCCTCGAACAACACTCTCTGGATGAAGGCTGCGGTGACCAGCATGCCACACCACGTTGACCTGGAAGCACATGGACGGTTATGGGTGACTCACCAAACCCCCCCCACCGCTGTGTGTGTGTCTACAGGGGGTCCAAACCAACGAGGAGTTTCTTAGATCGTACCAAACCATAGTCATAGCCCCAAAATGAGATTTGGGTAAAACTGTTGTTTCTCAGAATACTATTTCAGAATGTAGTCTTATTGGATCTTGTTGCAAAGACCATCTTGAGAACTCTGTTGGCATTTGCTGAGAGAACAAAATGGTATGTATCCTTTTGTTTTCATGACTGCATTAATACTTCAGGGGAAATCTAACCGTTCATTAATTGAGGCAAATGCTTGGTAATGGATAGGCCTATATAGATGGTAGCTACCTCATAGAGGCCAGATGTTGCAGACAGCCAGGCCCACAGAGGGCGCTGTAGTTGTGACTGAAAGCTCTCTCTAGGCATGGCTGCAGGAGCTCCACTCGACGCACAAACTGTTTGCACTCTCCCAGCGTCGTCACTTTCAGCAGCTTGGTTTTCTCCACACAGATTCCCAGGGCTAAGATGTCTTCAATCTTAACACAAAAACATAGAATATATATATAAATTATATATAAATAATAATAATAATATATATATAAATTGCTGAATAAAAGCAATTCTCATTCAGGTGGAAAGGCTCTCGAAGTAATCCATGATACAAGCTGAATTAATATTTCTGTCAAATAATATTTCGGTCAAATAACTTTGTATGGTTCATATTAGGTTCATATTTCCTGACATACATTCAGTTGGAGAACTCATACAAACACAACTTTAAAACAAAAAATAATAATTTGGAAAATAATTGCCATTACGGTTGATTCGCTTTTTAAAAAATGGCGACTGTTCCCACCATTTCCGTGGGTTCCCTCTTGGTGCCCAGCTGGTAGACCTCCGCTGCCAGCTGATCCTCGATCAGCATTGTGTGGGACAGAGTGTGCAGTCTGGTGGCGTAATGTTTGGCCCCAGCCAGCAGCCAGGCGGGGGAGAGATGAGACGAGGCCCCTGTAGAGCGGCCCTGGAGCTCAGAGATGCTGCCTAACAAGGCCTTGCTGAACATCTACATTGGGAGGTGGAGAGACCCGTGGTTAGTCATGGTTCGGAGGTTGGCAAAAAATGTAAGAAGAAAAACATGCTGAGTGTATTTCATCATATAGACGTCAAAGTACCCTTAGCTCCGCCTTTGTGTTGATCTTTAACGAGAGCAGCAGGAAGTCTTGGAGGAAACGCTGGCTGTACTCCTCTCGCTCCTGCACAGACAGCTTCTGGAGGTACCCGCCTAGCCGGCTGTTGTCGAAGGTGCTTACAAACTGCTGAATCCTCGACATGCTGTCGTCATCCGTCACTGAGGTACAGCCATATAGAGGGGAGCATTTTATTTAACAAATATTTAAAGATCACCATTTTTCATTTCTTTGATGTCATGTAGGTTTTTATTCAAGAGTAAAAGACTACGACAAACAAAGGTGTCTTGTCCTGCTCATATTAGTGCCAGGTGATTATTATATGATGATACGACCCTAATTTTAGCCTATCAGAAAAAACTATTTGTCATGACTTGTTTGATCTCTAAATCATTCATAAACAATCTCTTCACAACAAACCTGGAATGAATTCAGACTCGTCCCACAAGCTCTGGAGGTACGACTTGATAAGCCAGCTGAACGGCGCCAGGCAGTGTTGCTCAACGCCATCCAAAACGATGGAACCTTGCACCAATATCTCCTGCTCTAACGCGCTGTAAACCACGAAAAACAAACAGAAACCTTTAAGTTGACTGCAACTCAGCCAACCAATGGAAGGCGGCCGCGATGAGGAAGTAACCCCCGGTTACCTGGGTGTTTGAGGAGGCGTTAGGTCGAGTATCTGCGCATCGGAGAAAATGTCTAACCACAGTCCTGTCAGGCCCTGTCCCAGCTGGCCCCCATGGAGCAGGTCCAGGTTGGCCCCCCTGTCCAAGACCTCCACCACACTGGCCAAGACCGGGGTGACGTGGGCCTGCAGACAGCGCCACAGGGTATGTCTGGCAGATAAAGAAAATACGGTTAGCATCCAATCTCGCAAAATACAATGCGGAAATAAACGTCTCGTTATTAGCTTGGCCTGTAAAAACATAACAAAAGAGTGTTTGCTCAAAAGGGAACGTAGGCGTGCATGAATGTGACGACAAAGTATTTTTACCGTAGAGTGCCTCCCTCCTGCAGAGCCTGGCGTTTCCTGGCTTCGGCGTTCAGCCACTCTGCCGGAGAGACATCCGTCTGCTCCTTCAGAGCCAAGGCCCGCGACAATCTGCCTAGCAACACCTCATGGAACCGAGCTACAAACACGCTACAGTTTACTGCATGCACTTCGAATGAATGCATCCTTTTACATGTATTACCTTTTTTTGGAATGATACTGTGTTTGTTTTTTTGTTCGTCTAGAGCAGAGATCTTCAACAGGGGGTCCGTGACCCCTAGGGTCACGGACCCTAGGGTCACGGACCGCAGAGTTACTGCAGGGGGTCCCCGAAATGATTTGATCCCAAACTTTTTTTTCTTCAAAAAATTAAAAGATGTACTTGGTAATGATGTACGTATACAATGCTGAGCCATTGTGCCGCTTTTATACATGGCACTACAGGCCGCACTACACGTTATTATTGGTCCGGTTTAATAAGCAACACAATTTTATACAATATATAATAGGGGGTCCCTCCACCGTGTCACTCTCAGCCAAGAGGTCCTCGGCCTGAAAAACGTTGAAGACCTCTGGTCTAGAGTATAAACCAAAAATATAAAAATATGCTTGGCAACTAAAGCAAATGCTGATGTAAGAAACGTGGGATTACCATTTTGGCCATCTTTGCCGTTCCCCAAGAGGGCGAGGAGTGTGTGAATGCGTTCCGTGCTCCTGGACGCCACCCCGCTGGGATCCCTCAACAGACCCAGCGCCTTCTGAACACAGGACCTCACCAAGGCCAGGCTGTGGAGCTGCGCTGCTGGCTCCTGATCGTCGACACAGTTACAGGATGTTGGAACACGCTTTGAACACTCGCTGTGGTTAGCAAGGGCATGGTGGTACAGTAGGCAATGGTGTTTTGGTTGTTGTTGTACTGAAATATGTACGTATCATGTATGCCGAGGGAAATGCTGAGAAGCCACGCCCACCTTTGGACATCTATCTATGTCCTCTTCTGCGTTTTTTGTTGCCTGCTCCATTTCCATTTTTTCTTCTAGGAGATGAAAATGTATTAAATATTTAGCTAAAAATACAAGAATGTTTTCTTGAATACATCATTTAGATTACATGAATATATATGCAAATTCATATTCTAGAACATTCTATACACTTAAATAAAGGTACCACTAATAAGTAAGGTACTAATTGAGCATTGTGCATTTTATGCCAGAAGTTTAAGGGTGAAGTAGCTTGCGAATGGGAGTGGCACAGAAAGCCGCCATGTTTGTACCAGAAGCTTGAGGGTGAAGTAGCGTGCTAATGGGAGTGGCACAGAAATCCGACAGGTTCAAGCTCATGTCCTCCATGTCCCTGAGGTCGTCAATATGCACTGAGTGCCAGATTCCTTTGAAGCAAAAAAAAGACATTGAAGGATAAGGATAAGGTACAAGGCAGCTGTCATGACATATCATTGAAATTCAATTAGACACAGTGCACTGCCACAGCACCAGCCCCACATTAAATATGAATGTGTCTTTGTTAAATGTCTATTTTAAACTGTACCATCAGGTCATACTTCCACTGACTATTCACTTACCTCCCTGGAAACCGATGTATTGAGATCCACTGGGGATCCTTGACAGCTTGGCGATGAAAACCACCCAACAGGCATGGTGGTCCAGTGACATCAGGTAGTTCATGGTGCAGTACCTGCACAGAGGTACAGGGTTACCAAAATGCATCCGGTTTTCTGTGTGTACGTGAAAATGAAAGCATGTTGATTATCTGATTGTCGTCTAGAGCCCGGATCGAGTCCTACTTTGCAGAAGCTATGAGCTCATCACTGCAGTGTTCCTCAAGATCCATTTGAACGATTAGGATGAGAGGTGAGGGCTCAACATCTTGTAGAAAGCTCCTGAAACATATAAAGCAGTGTAAGTAGTTAGATGTTCTTGACCAAAGAAAGGCAGTGGCATTAAATAAGAAACGTGGGAGGGATGTACCGTATCTTGCTGTAGAACGAGGCCTCTGTGTCAAACTGGTGTAGGGAGAGCAGCAGGAGTCTGTCACGCTGCAGGCCGAGGACATGGGCTACTGTCTTTACATCTGATGTGGTTAGCAAGCTGGAGAATGTAGTGACCTGGAACAAAAGAGCAGAAACAAGAAATGTACGTCTTTATTAAATATCATAAAAAATGAGAAAAATAAAACTGCATCTCTTGGGATGTTACCTCAAGGAACCTGTTGGACTCTTGTGGCTTTTTCAAGTGGTTTTCCAGGAAACCCTGGAGTGAATGATGATGCTGTTGCTGGAAATAACTTTTCCGAAGACTCTGCTTCTCAGTAGGGGACAAGTCTGAATGTTTAAGTCTCAGCACAGAATCTGGGGTGGCACAGTTCAACAGAAAACATTTGGCCAATTCCAACACCTCTTCTTCACTGTTAACAGCAGCCTCAGTTCTGATCTCTGTCTCTGTTCCTTCTCCAAGCTTTTGTGGAACAGTTGTAACAGCTGAGTTTTCATCCAGTTTCTCTATCGAGACATTGTCTGTCTTCTTCATAGATTCACTGATATGCTGGTCTTTGTCAATCATGGCATCATCATCTGTAGTAACTGCATCCGTGTTTGCTTCAGGTAGCTCTTCTCTTTGTTGTCCCACAGAATTGTCCAACAGTGTTTGTGGTCTTTTTTCCAAGGCTTGCAACAAAGCACTGGCACACGCGTCATCGTGAAAGCCAACAAATACGTCAGACAGAGTGAAATCTTTTGAGGCATTGCCCAAAAAGTCCTTCACCCATTCCCTAAGTTTCTCCAGGACCCTGCGTTGCCATGGTGTCAGATCCGTACTTCTGTCCACTCTGTGCTTTTCAAGTCGATTGATGAGGGGCACGGGGAACTGCTCATAGACCTTCTTCTGGTCTTCCACTACAATGAGCCTGAAGCTCTTGTGGACACGGCATTTGACTCTGTGTGAGCCGAGACCAAGATCTACATACTGTTGCTGACTGAGGTAAACATAGTATTGGTTCAAGGCATCGTACAAGCTTTCATAAAGATTCTGCATGTTCAGAAGAATGACTGTGCGCCCTGTTTCCATGCATGTCTTCACTCGGTTCACATTTCGGCAAACTTGGGAGTATTCCTGGTCCTTGGGAAATCCTGAGCCGAACACAATCTCAGGGGGAACTTGGTCTCCGTTTGCAAAGATATGCTGTTGAAGCATATAGAGCGCTGCATTGTTAGTAGTGAGCAAAAGGAGATACCGGTTCTCATGGCCGCTGTCACAATCCAGATTACTTTTTATCATTTGCAGGGCACTTGGCCTGGGGACTTCAGAGAGGTTTTTAAAGACCTCATTGAAAAAGATGAGAGGGTCAAAAGAGTCTGGTTGGCCGCTGAAGTTGTGCAAGATTGCCTCAACTAACTGCCTGTCATCTGGCTCTTGATGCGAGCGATTGACGATTGAAAAAAGCATTTTCACGAGGCTGTAGTAGTCCCTCAGCCCAAAGAACTGATTGTGTGCAGTCTTCTCACAGATCTTCAAAAAGGCCTTTGCTAAAGGTGGGAAGAGGTGTTTGATTTTCAGACATACTAAGTCTGAGGATGAGCAAATCCCCTTTGCGGTTTCCACAAGTTCTTCCTCACTAGGATCCCATCTTGACACAAATATTCCTCTGTTCATCTTGGCTGGGTCAAGAGCCCAATTTGAGATACCAACAAATCCAACTTTCATGTGTGGATCAGGCCTGTCATTGTCAATGCAACCATCCTCAAGGAGAGGATGAAGTGTCTTCAAGGGCATCTGAGGGGAGTCTTCTGCTAAGCCAATCTCATCCAGCACCACAACTGACACATACTCATCCATGTTTTTATCCTTCTGGAAACGAGCACAGTTCTTGAAGGTCCCGATGATACCCTCAGGACTTGAGTAAGGACTGCATTGGAAGGAGACCATGTGGACCTGTTTGAGCTTTCTGAACAGTTCAACGTGTGAGTTCTGTCCCTGCATGGCATCAGAAACAACTGTCTTGGCCAGGGACTTGGAGCTTCCTGGTTTGCCAACTAGAAACAGTGGGATCTTGAGTTGAATGCAAATCACCATGAGAAACACATTTTCTTTCAGGGCTGCATTTTTGGCTATTGTTTCTCTTGTCTGTATGTTTTGAAGCAAGAAGTCTTGACATGCGGTAATCTCTTGCTGTAATGCGTCTGCAGAGTGGAGACGATCTGGAAAGTATCTGCAAATGTGGGAGAGGTAAGGTTTAGTGTGCACAAGAGATGGGTAGTAGCAAACCCCAACTGCAAGAACCAAGCACCTCAATGCCCTGTCTGTCATGGTGAGATCTTTTAGATTTTGGAAGTCACTGCCATGCTTGTAGAACCAGACCAAGACATTCATTGACCTTTCCACATCTCGCAGACTCACAAAGCTGCACTCATTTTTTTGCGTCCGCATGTATTGTTGTGAGGTTGCCAGCACATTTGAAATGATCTGCTTACAAACCACGGGCAAATGATTGCTTTCCACTTCTCTTTGGACAATCTGCTTGATATAGGAAAGTTCAGTGGCATCACTTAACTGACCAAAATCCCACACTAGTGAAGCCATGCTTGGAGGCAGAGGATGGACTCTGTACACAAGCTGCCTCAGGGGGACTTTTCCAAGACGGTCTTCTGTTTCATCTGCCTTCACTCTGTAGCCTAATCCTGCACGTTCCAAACGTTTCACCATGTCAGGTGTATGTTTTCTGTATGGATTGCAAGCAGCAATTATTTTCAGGCCACTGTCTGACTTCAGGGGCTTTCCTTGAACGGTCTGATCACACAGGATTTCCTTAATGGCAAAAATGGCCTCTGTGGTGTTTGCCTCGTCAAAGAATAAAATGGTGTCTAGTTTGTTTGTTTTGAAATTCTGCTGAGCGAGAATCTCTGCTTCCCTCACTCTTCTGTAGATCATCTCAGCTGTAGTTCCACCATGAATTTTGACAAGTTTCATGTTTTCGAGCTCTCTTCCCCCCTTCTGCAGATCGCAAAGGAAGCGGACTAGTCGAGTCTTTCCACAGCCGGTCTCTCCCATGATGATGACAGGAATTCCACAACGAAATCGCATGTGAATAGCCAGCATTTTCCTCACATTGTCAGAGGTAAGCTCATATGTCGGGTCTGGATCAAAATCTCTGTTCATGTTGCATTTGGTGGCACCAACCACGCGTGATATCCGCTTGATTTTGTCCAGCCGGTCTAGCTTGTCAAAGTCTTCAGTGAGGCAAATATGTTGGCGTTCTAAACCCTCAAAAAGTTTTTCTGTCATTACATCTTTAATCAGCACCTGCTGACTGTGGATGTCAACTGCATCAAATGTGTTTCCCCTCATACATTTTGTCACGTAAAAGCCAAGGAAAGACATTGAGAAATGGTCGGCATTAAAGAAAATGTATGGATGGGCTTCACGCTCCCAATGCTTGCGTATGGTCAGGGAGGTTAACATGTCATCCTCAGGATTGATGTTTTGATGATGAGTTGAATCCATCGATGGTGAAGCAAAATCCCGGGCCATGAGAATCATGAACTTCACAATGAAATCCTTGAAACCAAGCAGTTGGTCGGCGAGAAAATCTCGATCACAGAAAATTGAGTTCTCACAATCTTTAAGCTGCACATTAAGGAACCATGAGAAATTCTTCAACTCCGCCCAAGATGGGTCAGGCATTCCACAATAGAAAAGGAAATATGCCAGGCAGTCTTGAGGATTACCCTTTACATCCTGGTACTTGAATGGATCCAGGTTTTGTTTGCTGTGGAAGAGCTTTAAAAACTGATAGGGTCTCTGAATCCCTTCGCTGACAAACTCTTGTTTGTCCATGAGTGGGTCAAAGTCCTTCTTTGTTAACATGTCCGGGTCAACCGACAGCAAGTGGTGCACCTCCTTAGGAGTTCTGCACCGGATGGTAGGAAGAATGTCAAGAAGTCCAAGTTTCACCTGTGGGAAAATAAAAAAACATATCAACCCATCAATCCCAGATATAGTTATATATACATTGGCCACCTTATTGCCCTTCGGTAAAAAATAATTGTAGATCAATTTACCTCCTTTGATTGCTTAGGACAAGGTTTGCATGGTTTCAGAACCTCGATCATGAATAGGTGAGATAAATTCCTTCTCCACACGGTTCCTTGGCTGTCACACAAACAGCATAAAACTAGCAACTGGAACAGGAATTCTTCCAGACCAGAGTTCACCTAATAATGTACAAATGGAAACAGAGATGTCAAACAGTGGAATTGAAGTTGTCAAAAAAAGTTCTCAATGAATTGAGTATTTAGAAAAGGTCTGCCATGGACTCACTGCTGTGGTGTCGATGTGAAGAAGAATAGGATCCTGCTCTCTCATAGATGCTAGCCGGTCTAATAGAGTCTGAATCATTGAGTCGATATCAATGAGTGGTTCAACCAATCTGATTGTGATCTTCTGTGCCCGGGCAGACTTCTGCTGAAAGTTCTGGAACAAACGGTCCACATAAAGGGATTTTCCTGCAAATGGAAAGAAAAGAAATCCATTTATTATACATTTTATGTTCTGTGTCCTCTGGAGTTATGACTACTAATGACCGCTGAAACATGAATATTCTTACCAACTGCAGGACGCTGAGAGGATACCACCCAAACGGACAGTTTCTCTGGAGATATCATTGACACAGGACTGTGTTTATTGGTGACGGTGAAGTGGTGGTGGATGTATCTCATGGCAGTATCGGCCGTTACAGTCACTCCTGCCTGAACTTTGTGATTACTGAAGAAGGAAGGCACATATCTGTGCTGATGCACCAGGGGAGTGATGATCACCAGCCGATAGTGGACACTGGCACTTCTCTCCAGTCCGTCAAACATCTCTCCAAGGGCCACGCTCACTTCATAGCCCAACAATCCGGGGTTGACCAGAGAATAAATCTTCTTCTGGCTCACTTTGGAGCCCTGACCCAGAGCACGACGAAGAAAGATCTCCACCTCCTCCTCTGTGGTGGCCTCCCTGCACACCAGCACCTCGTCGGTGGATGGCAGCGGCTGCTCTGGGCTGTGGACGTAAAGCGACAGTGTCGTTGGGAAAACCTCTGTGGCGGGACATAGCACTAGGTTGGGTTTCCCCTCCTCAAGGGAACTTGGTAGGTTCCTGGAGATGTGCTGCTGGCTCATATCAGAAAGGCGGGAAAGAAAGCATGCAAGTGTGGAGATGTCCAAGTGCTGGTGAAGATGCTGTGGCATGTTATCCTTGAACTCTCTCCACAGATCCTCCATGCTATTGTTTTTACCATCCTCACCTTTGATGGTGAGGATGGGTGAGCAATCCATGGCCTCATCATCTTCATCCTCTGAGGAAAACTGAATAAAATCCTCACCCAAACCCTTGGCGCCTTGCTCAACAGTTTGCCTCAGAGTTATCCCTGTTGCATTTTCAAAGGCAATTCTGATATCAACCAGGGTGCACTGGGGCTTTATGGGAGTGAGCAGATGCCATAGCTGTTGAGGAACCGGGGTCTGCCGATGACACACACTGTGTATCCAGTGGCATAGGTAGACCAGCTGCTCTGAAGTGAAGTGGTTCAGCATATGGAAGTTGGAGCGTTTTTCGCTGATAAACAAACACCATTCCTCATGGCAGTTTTCCATGGAGCGACCAAGCTGTTGTAGCTTCTCCGTCACATCCCCGTGGAACTCATTTAGTCTGCCATCAAATGACAGGAATCTCACTTGGATACATGGCTGGCACTCGTGGAAGCAGTTGACCGAAGCATTCCATTCCCTGTAAAGCATGTTGCCTGACATTTGCATTTCAAGTAGAATTGAGGCCACTCTTTGAACACCTTCAAAGACCTACAAAAAAAAGAGAGGGGGGAAATCATGAAGAATGTATCCACATAGTGTATGCCAGATACAATTCTAGAACATGTAACAATCTTGGTTACTGTCAAACACTAAAAGTCCTCTGACCTGTGTGAACTGTCTGACTTGATGTTTGCCATGGTCTCCTTTGGAGGACATGAGCATGAGTTTGTTTTGCAGCTCCAGCAGCTCCTCAAGGCTGTAGCTCTTCTGTCCGTGGCCCTTGTCCACTTTTACAGACATGAGGTTCTGTAGACACCTCTGAGAAGTATGACAAGCACAATGCATTTAAAATGAAACAAACAGCCATGGAAATAGAGAGCTTTGCATCATCATCAGCAATGCAGTGCTTGCTGAATCGTCATCATCACTATTGCCATTCATTATTTACTAATTCATATTGCAGATGCTTGCAACGTACAGAGAATTCAGATATGCGTCATTAGGGGTTAACACTCTTACTCATTCTACTTTATAGGTAGGCTGTGGACATTAGGGATCAAAACCAGGACCTATCGGCTTGGAATCAAACACCCTCAGACCTTCAGAATAGTGTTGAAGTACTATCATCATCATGACAACTCACCTTTTCTGTGTTTTCCTTGGACCATCCAATCTGATAAACTCCTGTTTCATTAATGGAGGAAGCCAGAGAGAGGGAAGACTGCTCCACAGACCCATGGGTCTCCTTCAGTCCCTTTAGCCAGCTCAACAATCGTGTAGAGTCCATCTGCAAGGCGAAGCCATTAGCATTGATGTCACTATGCTAGAGTTACAGTCGTTTTAACATTGCATTTTCAAAAAAGAGGAACATTTGTACCAATTTATTTGGTAGTTTCTCGTCTCGCTGCTGGGTGTCCCACACCAGTTTTGCCGAGGTCATGAATTCCTTAAAACCAGCAGTGGGGCTGAGGTTGTAGAGCAGTGGTCCGTAACCCATCACTGCATCATGGAAGCAGGCCACCTGATCGATCTCTGTGTCGTTCTCTCCAGCAGATATGGACGCCAGCTCAACAAACACCTTGACATCGCTCATGTCTGTCGTGGGAGCATTAAACATGCAGATGTAATACAGAGGCTTGGGTAGCTTAATTGGCATACTGTAGAAAACTGTAGGAATTTGTGCTCACCCTTTAGGTTCTCCTTGACCCAGGTGACCAGAGTGTGGCTTTTCAAGAACTCATCCAGACACATGGTCTGCTGCTTAGTGACGTTGGAAAGTTGTTGCTTGGCACTGATCAGTTTGCTCGAAAGTGAACCAAGGGTCCTCTGTTTGAACGAGTCTTCTTTCTGTTGTGTAGATAACAGACATATACACATACATCCAGCCCAATGAAACACAATATATGAAAACACAAACTAATCCCTAAACCAATGCTAAATGAATTATGAGCAGAGATTTAGGGGGTTACCAGTTGGGTGAGATTGTGGATCTCGCTGAATTCTCCAGAGAGCTTCATTTGCGTTGCAATTTTCAGCACTGAACTTGCTGCGGCTGCCACCCCTAGGACCTGCCGATAATCCTGGATCTGACGGAGTCTCGCCTCCACCCAGTTGTCCTCAGGGGGAGGGAGAAACTTACAGAGGTCTTCACACTGAGACATTACTTCAGCCATCAAACTCAGCTCCTGCTTCATCAGTTTCCCATCTCCACTGTCCCCTGCGTCCACCAAAACCCGGTCAAGACATTCAAACGTGATGTTTGTGCTAGCGATGTCAACGCCAAGCTGGAAGTAAATGTCTAGCAGTGGTCGCCAGATCCAGTTGCAGGCCTCCTGTAGGGTTACTGGAACAGACACTGAGCTGCCTGATTGGTTTTTATCTTTGTGTCTCGCAGCCAATCTGACCCAGTATGTGAGAATAAGGTTGCTGTTGTGCAGCTGATGCATTTCTGAGGCCATTTCTAGGATCTCTGCGCTGAGTGAATACCAGAGGACATTCCTGTCAGACTCCACCTGGTCTCTCAAACTATTCACCAGCATCAACCTGTTCAGGCTTACTGACTGGATATCTTGTCGATGTTGCTCTTCGAGTGTTAACAACTCAGACACTGCATGAAAACATAACTCAGTTACTGCAAACTAAATCTACGACCACAAACCCACCATATGATACAGAAGGGTGTGCTTTTGAGTAAATGGAATGGGAATGTAAGATAACAAACCCAATCATTATCTACCTGTGATGCTTTCTGTGACTTTGGCAAACATCTTTATCACCGTGTTCACGTGTTGTTGTTGCTGAAGGAAAAAGGTGAGTTCCTTATCTCTCTGAGCCAGAATACTCTCTGCATCATCAGGAATGGACTCCAATTTCCCACTTTTTCTATCTGCAGGGGACATCAATGGGAAGAAGTTGTTTGAGATGGGTCCCGTTACACTTGCAGGTAAATTGAGTATCATGGTATTAGAATAAAGCAACATACAGTGGTGGTAGAGCTTCTTAAACTGGTGTTTGTGCATCAGGGTGGTCTTCAGATCTCCCAGTGATACATGCCCTACAATCAGGGAGTCCACCAGCGATGCTATTCTAGCCTTGCAGACTTTGACAATCTCCTCAGCCACATCATCCACCGGTAGTTCCTTCCATTCTACAGCAGACCAATGGATGAACACATGTATTGGATACACACAATGTACAATGTATAAACACTGCAAACAAATGCATTAAAAACGGTATAATAGTAAAATTAGTAGTGACAAATACCTTTTTATTTGAACATACCGTGAGATAGAATGTAGCTGATGGCTGACTGTGGATCAAGCAGCTGGAGCACAGCGTTGTGGTGAAACCTTGCAGCTGACTCCACTATAATCGAGGAAAGGATGTAGCCGGGGATATCTTTCACTTTAGATTCTGCAAGTTTCTGCATCAGCTCCCCCTCTTTCTCTCTCTGCGGATATGAAAGGACGTAATATGTAGGTCAATCCTAACTCCCCCATACCCCATGAACTGATACTTATGGTACATCATTGAGCAACCATTGTTAAAGTAATTGAGCTATTGCAGGATTTTCCCAGGTTGTTGTTGTTGTTCCGAAACCCTGTTGTTGTTCCTTTGATTGGATGTCGATTGGATGCCGATTGGATGACTTGCGGCGGCTGGGATAACGTCTGCACTGTTACACACTCCACAAGCAACCCCAGAGCATATATATACCTGGCAGGTGCTTTGAATGGCGGTCTGACACAGCTCGTGGAAGCAGGTTTGTAAGGTACTGTGGCTCTTCTGAATCGCCCCCAAGGATGAATCACGACAACACACAAGGATCCTGTCCTCTTCCCTGGACTGCATGGACACCAAAGGACACAGCAAACAATAGTGAATGTAGGAGCGAAACAAGAATAAAGTGAGAAAAATAATGTCGCAGTCTCAATGGGCTTCACAGTAAGTGCCTCACATTAACCATATTCATACACCCATTGATACAGTCATCCATACACCGACAGTGGTGTCAACCATGCAAGGGAACAGCCAGCGCATCAGGAGCAGAGAGGGTAAGGTCATTCTTAAGGACACCTCGACACTTAGCTAGGAGTAGCCGCCAACTGGATTACCTTCTCTAGCTCTACACTAGCTACTGCTGTCCCATGTGTGTGTGTGTGTGTGTGTGGGTGAGAGAGACCATGCAAATATCTCGGCCAGTTCTACACGCACTTTCACGAATGTCCGATTTTTCGATGGAGTCAGGCAAGCATGTAAAGAATATGTTGGATCCCCATCATGAGCATACCTGGGTGATCCTCTTCCTCAGGTCCTTCTCCACGGTGGACCTCCACTGGAGCAACACTTCCTCATCAGAGCCATCCACCTTCAGCAAGGCATCCCAAATCTAACAAGAAATGATCGCTGAGTCCAGAATCACCGAAAATGGTAGGTATTGCCATGGTGAACATTGTAAAGATAAAATAATGATGTACAAGTTATCCTATTGCTAAATTAAAAATATGAAAGAAGCAAGAATCCCCTGAAATGCTACCATTATGGATGTTTTGTTTTGTGTGCATACCTCTATCTCTTTGGGGTAGCAGAGGGCTTTGGACGACGTGAGAAGAGGTTTGCTGAGCAGGCGATCCCGCCAATCGCGAACATGCTGTTGCACACGGAGCAGGTCTTTCATGTATGGCCGAGTTACGGTGCCACCCTCAGCTTCAAGGGCCTGGGTGGTGCCACCCTCAACATCCAGGACCTGCGTGACAACAGAGCGAAACACGGCATATAACAAGATGCCACTATTGGCCTAATTCATCTGGGGGCCATCTTGGTTCCACATTCCACACTCCGTACCAACAGCCAGCTATTGTTTGGAACCAAGATGGAACCAAGATGGAACCAAGATGGAACCAAGATGGCCGAAAGGGGAATAAAGCGGTCAGCATATTTCAAAATAAGTAGATTTAATTTTGGCTGGCCGAGACCGAAGACATTTGCAGACAAATTTGTTTTATACTCCTACAACTACTACAGTTTCAGTTTGCTCACTGAAAATTCCATTAGTTAAGACATGTATGATCTCCATGGAGACGGGAAAATCAGACCAAATAAATCCCCCGCCTTGCTTTTCTGACTATTCACACACACACAATGTTCGCATTGACCTCATCTGCAGAGATTTCGGCAAGTTACAAATGTTGGAGGCGCAAAGTGCTGAAATCACGTAATTGTTTTCTTACAAACTCAACAAACGTATTTTCCCCATGAAGTATGCTGACCACTTAGGGCCACAGCACAGATGAAGCATGGCAACAGGTAGACATACCTGTTGCGCAGACACTGGATGGATCATGGCGGCCAGCTTGAGCACCAACTGGTAGGAGAGCAGTACAGTCCGGTAGCACGGTACCAGTTGTGCAACTTTGCATGCGCTCTTGACCAAGTCAATGCTACTCAGGAAGATGCTTCTCAGCCTTATGTCTCCTGAATCCAGGACCCTACAGGAATTATACAATTAATTAGGATAAGGCAAAATAAGGCGCAGAAATGATAAAAAGCGTTTTCAATTCCTGAAGACATTACCTTTCTGTTTCTATTTTTGTGATGATATGGGTCAGGATTCTTGGAGCCTGTTGCATAGTGGCAAAAAGTCAGAAATGATCACATGACTAAAGTGGCCGATAAACGCAGGGTGCAAATTATGGGGGGGGGCAGGGCCAGGGGCCCATTGATGTGATGAGGGCTCCTGGAGACCCACCAGGAGAACTCTTGGGGGGTCTTTTCAATTGAACATCCAATCACATTTTATTTTTATATATATTAAAAAAAAAAATGCATGTCTTGAACTGTTTAAGCAAATTGTATAACGTGTATAAATATATGTCCCCAGCCCCATTGTGACGTAACCTAATTTGTCTCGCTCTTGTATATTGTCTGATAGTTTCTTGTGTTCCCCAGCTGTGGCGCGTCACATTTCTGGTCCACATTCAGGGGGCAAAATTTGCCCCCTGAATGTCCCCGTTTAATTGGCCCCCTGTATACACGTATGTATGTAAGACCCACCTGCTCATTCAGGTGGGCTGTGTTGCTCCCGGAACCATGCTGTCGGAACCTATAGAGCAGAGCCTGGATCAGGAGACCAGGATGTACTCTGGTCAGGTCAGAGAACTCTGGGATGTCCTCCAATGCAATCAGCGCCAGCCAACTTCGTAACACCAGAGGTATCTCTTGGACCACATGTAAGTGTTTCTGGATCAAAGTCATCATTATCCTGCAAGAGTCACGATAAAAAATCGAATTTGATCTGTTCAGTGTATTTACCGCAAAGCATTGACAACATCTCAACACACACAGACCAAGTTCCCCCTCACACTCACACATAATATCCAAAAAGTGAGTCTCCAAAGTGAATTTAGATGCTAATAGAGCAAATAGAGGTTTGTTAGTAAGTTACCAGTAGCCCTGATAGATATAACCAAACGATTTGTTGTATTTGTTCAAGTATATTTTGATACACAGAAAAGTGGCAATGTGTCTATAATGCTATTTTAGAGACCCCCCCCCCAAACTTTAGTTTGTTTTCAGGGGAGCTCAGCTCCGCTGGCCTCTCCGTAATGTGAACCCTGTTTCTATGGTTACTTAAACACATGCATTACATGAAATAATACAATATAGTTGAGTTGGTATTCCTCTCCAAAACCCTGTTTCAAATGTGTCCAAAGTTTGTGTTTTGGTGAAAAACTGTCCTGTGTATTAATTTCAGGACGTGGTTGCTTGTTGCTGCTACACCCCTGGACGAAAAGTTGTGCTCTCTTACCTTCTCTTGTCATTCCATCCCGCTACATTGTCTCTGAAATCGCAGAACCTGACCCTGGCCAATCCAGACCATTTATCCTCCTCAACGGTACCCATTCCTGGGGCGTCTGGTGGCGGTGGTTGGAGCGTGTGGAGCAGAGGAATGACCAGAAGGATCTCTGACACCTTATGTTGTACACACTGGTTGATCAGTCCAAGCACAAGGCTGCCATGGGAAGGGAAGGAAAGTGTGCGTTTTAAGTGTAATTTGAGAAATTATAAAATAGACAAAGAAAAAACACACGCAGAAAGCAACAAAATCTGAATTTACTTTTGTGGAGTGCTGAAACTACTGAGCACTTCTTTCAGGTTGCTGCTGTTTGGAACAAGGTCTGACAACAATACTTGGCAGAGGTTAGCCAAGCCCTTCACTCCGAGACCTGCACTGAACCGAACGGAGAGCACGAACACAGACAAGGCCAGCACTAGAGGCCCGCTGTTCATCTGGCCCGCCTCAGAGACAGCTCCTTCTAAGATGTGAAGCAAATGGTCTGAAATCAACCTGGGCACCTGTTGAATTAGCAGGGAATTGGCATGAGAACTGATGATAAATATTCATTTGTATAAGTAACGGTAGTATTTTTGGGAATGTTGATTGTACCTACATTGACCATGGGGGGGTGTGTGTTATCCGGGTAATGTATTCTTGGTTGATCAAAACTGAGTGTGTATTGGAAATCGGTCAGGTTCCTATGCAGATTTTTTGTGCTTTCTTTGTTAGATGGAGACCAATTCTCAAATATTCTTTCCAGGAGCACTGACACAGAGAATTGCCAGCTTTCTGCAATATCGTCATCCTTTGGTTTCTTCCAGACAGATTGAATAAAACGTCTCATCATGGACGTGTGCTCCATTCGGCATATGTAGCCCTCAAAAAGATGCAGCTCTAAAATCAAACAACATATTTTCATTCAGTGACTGACAGTGAATTCAGATACAAGTACAGTAGAAGACAGCAGGCAGTGGGGTTCGAACCCAGAACCTTAGACTATCCTGCCCCCCATTTGTGTACCAACAAATCTACAGTTTCCACCTTTAACAGTTTTATCCCTTGGAAGAATGATGTTCCTCATGGCCGTCTCTTCGATGTCTTTGTTGCGTTGCTGTATGGCATACGTGTAGGTATGCTGCAGCCCCCTTTCAACAATTCTTTCCTCCAGGGAAAAGTTTGCTTCCAGCAGGAAGCCTTTCTGAGGAAGCTCACTGAGGACGAGACATTCAATCATGTGTTACAATAATTATTAATTTAATGAAATAGTCTTCATCAAAAGAGTGGAGTAGAGTTAAACTGGTAACATACATGCAAAACGCACATATCATGTTTACTTACACAAAATGGGTCACGTTAAGAGTATACCGTTCATATTGTTGCTGCAGAAAGATTTTGTCATTGTTGGGGTCGAACCGAAATTTCTTATCCAACACTGCATGAACGTAAAAGGTGAACAAGGGGGTCTCAGAAGGTAAAGAGCTCCCTGGAGTTTGGCCCCTGTAATGTGAATACAAAGAGACAAAGGACATGATGGTTAGTCAGGCGATGGCTATATTTGGTCATCCTGCGTTGAAAGCTATGGTTCAGTTTGGTATGATATCTGTTGGTTTGCTGCTCACCGCTCTGTCTCGCTTTGGGACTTCCTGCGGGGAACCTCTCTGGCCCCTGGCGTGTCTGACCCCGTCTCCACCTTCGCAGTCCCTACAGTAACCGCTTGTGCGTATGAAAGGGTCTTGGCATCTTTTGGTAATCCGGACTCTGGCACTGCGCTTTTCCCAGAGGGACCGTCTTCGTTTTTCTGCACACCTCCTTTGAGGTTTGCCTTCTCCTCCGTTGATGCAGCCCCGCCGCCTGCACCTTCACACCCTGGTGCTGTAGAGGTCGGTTGGTCCTTTGGGTTTGACTGGATCTCCTCCGTGCTGCTTTCTGACATGGGCGTTTCTTCTGGCTTCTGCCCGTCGGCCCGTCTGCCCGTCTGCAGGTCTGGCTCGGGACGCACCGGCACGATCTGGTTTGTGCCAGATTGTCCCGGGGTGGGGGCGTTGTCCTGTGTCTCCTCAGGGCCCTCGCCCTCCTTCTGTTGAAGGACATCAGCGGGTTCATACTGCGTCCCCCGGGTGTCCTGAGTCACTGCTGATGTCTGCGTTGTCCAACTTCTGGTCTTGCACTTCCCGGTTTGAGTGTGGACATGCACCACTTTAGCCGGTGTGTGACGCTGTATTTTATGCTTTTTCGAACGAGGTGACAAGTTGTTCTCCGCGGACTGAAGCGGACTGGTCTGAGCTTGATGGTCCACAAGCTGCACTTCTGCCTCCGCCGTGGTTTGCGTTTGCTCCACTGCCGTCTCCAGCACGGTCTCCGCTGACGATGTTGTCTGAGCCTGATCATCCACTACACGTTTGACATCTTCTGTGTCCTCTCCTCCCTGGCAGGCCTGGCCAGGCTTATTCCGTTTTCTTCTTCTTCTCCTGGTTTTCTTCTTTGAGTCTTCAGCGTTCCGACTTGGGGAACTGCCTGGCTTTTCAGCCTGGAAAGCACAAAGCATGCTTTGGATTCACATACATCAGTTACAACATATCCTTATAACCTTATATCAATATTAAGTCCTTATATCAATATAAACGATGCACTGACTGATAAAGGTCGCCGATATGCACATATAATCAATTCCCAAAGTGCCTAGATAAGCTATTATTATTAATATTATAATAGCTCATCGAAAAAGAAACACGCTTGATCTCAAAGTCTAAATCCAGAGCAAATATCTGTTATGTTTACTTGGTGTCTTGTCCGTGGGCTATTGGCAACGCCTTCCTTGGTGATGCCATCCTTCCTGGTTCCCCGAGTTTCACCCTGCGTTTGATTCGAGTTGTGCTCCATCTGAAGCCGTCTTTCTGAGGGTGTTTCCAGACCCCCGCTACCACCCTCTGTGGTTTGTGTTTTGGTGTGGTAATACAATCAGCATATCAATACTGGAAACGGTACTGTCTAATAGCTTTATCTACTAATACTATGCATCCAACTCCAAGACGAAAATGCAAATTATTAGTCCGTTTTTTCATTTTAGCAAAATACCTTCTGTATCATATTATTAGGCATAGGTGCGTAGTTGGCCCTTTATATTTAAAAAAGAACTACCAACAACAGCGATTCGACAGCAGTTTTTCATTGCCATACACGCGATTAAAAGTCATATCAAAACACATTTTTAACCACCAATGTCTATATTACAGAATAAATTGTTCCTGAAACCCACCTGTTTAGGTCACATCTCTCTTTAGTCCTCACAAACACGACTTCGTTCTGCAAGAACTATGTGCATCTGACTGTCTTAATAGTCAAAATCGATGTTTCGTCTTCCCAGTAAGGGAACGTCTACAATTGTCTACTGATGTATTTGAAGGCGAATCTATTTTTCTTTGTTTAGCATTCTATTTCAGACAATACCATTCAGTGCTAATAATATCATCCAACTAATACAAATAAATAAACAAGTTATTGGAAAGTATTGTACATTCAAATAATTAAACTTATTGGAATATTATCTAGAGATTGTATATATTTTTACGACTATCCCTAATCAAAACGAAGTTAAGTTTCAGTTTCATTTCACCTGACTCAAGAGCTCTCAGCGAACATGAAACCAAACGTTTTGTGTATAACTACGACGAACACAATTTCTGCTGTCGTCTATTGACGATCATCCAATGTGTGTGGCAATGTACCCTACATGAACACAGGATTGCATCAGCAATTTACACCCTTTTATTGGAACTAGCATTGAAACCCCAACTCTTCTCTTACGGGGCTAAATTCTAAATGTTTTGACCAATGGCCATTTTCTAAAAACATGATGATTTTGGAAATGTTAAGTCGTCTAATTAAAATAATCACTAAACACAGTCAAGACTGAACCATACAAAAATATTTTTTATGGTTTTGTGACGTTGCAATTTATAAATGTTAAAGTCAATAAGGAACAGTACGCAATGTAACCAGTTGATACCCCTGAGGGCAAAGGGAAAAGCAAGGCGTATTGTAAGTATTGTTTAATCAAACTCGGTTAAATTACAAAGAACAATAGCTTAGGCCAAAAACTATGTATTTTAAACTTTTACACAATGGTACCTCTCCCACATGTACTGCCAATCTCATCATGACAACACAGGGCTACAGTTAAACACAAAAAAATATAAAGTAAAATAAAATAATTGTTATATAGTTCGTTTTGTTTTTTCACTTCCCCCGGATAAGAAGAGCTCAGGAACCAGCCGGCTTCTTTACCCTTCTAACCACTACTCGAGTTCTTCTTCCTTGCGGTCTGCTGCCCTCCTCTGTTGCCGTGGCGTTCTCCTCCGCCGGTCTTCCTGCTGGAGGTCTGGGTTCACCCCGGGCCGGAGCGGGGCTCCTGCCTGCTCTCACGTCGTCCACGAAGGCCTCCACATCATCGAATTTGGCCGTAAGCTCACCGAGGCGCTCTTTCAGCGCGTTGAACTCTTTGTAAAGGTCGCCCAGGGCATCGGACAGCGGCCCGATCCTGAAGGACATTAGATATCATCGTGCCAAAAAAAGTGAATATTAATAAGGAATCGGAGGTTTAACGCCTTTTCCACTTCAACCTTGATTTGTACTAAAAATAACAGATTCATATAGTAACGTAGTGTTGGATGTAAAAACAAAAGGTGTTGTTCTTCTCACCTTCCATAGTCTGGCAGCACAATGTTGTGGTCATGCAGGAGGAGATCTTTGACCTGCGTCATGATCGCGTATTTCCAGTTGTCTAAAACCAGGGTGAGGTTGGCACATCCTCTGGCATTGACCTTCTCTGCTAAAGAGACAAAAGACAATATCGACAGTAGCGGTGGGCCGGAAAAAATAAATATATATTACGTCGATTCACGGCGCATGTTGTATCGATTTGAATTGTTTACACGTTTTGTGGCAGTATAATGGCTTAATTTGCGTGACCAAGTTTACATGTATTTATATACATGTATATTTACATGTATAACATTGTGATTGTGAGTAAGCCCATCAGTCATGGACGTCCATCAAATATGGAGAATGTTATGTTTTGAATTGCACAACAGATATTAAGGTAATATCTGTGAAACTCTACCTTGAGCATCGAGTTGTTTTTTTACAAAACACTTATTCAATTCAACCTAAAAAAACTATAGATCACATTATGAAAGAATCGCAATATGCAATTTATTTAATTGTGAGCCTCGTATCGTGATGTGCATCGTATCACCATTTTCTTACCAATACCCACTCCTAGTCGACAAAGACGAGACTGCCTGGTCGACTTGTATGCATGCGGTATACGATGTCTACCGATTAAGTGGGAGGTGAAGACAAGATTAAGAGGTTAAGACCGAGTCACCTTCAGACCTGTAGTCCCACTCTAGGCTATGCGGCTTCCTCTGTGCCTGCACTGCATACAGGGTCACAAGCAAAACAAACAAGACAAGCATCTGCATCCTCAAGTCCAGATAGCACAACCTGTAACATAAGACAACGCAATGTTAAGTGTTCACTGTTCGTTTGACCCATTCTCAGAGAAAAGTTAGAAAACCAAAACTTAAGTTGCTTGATGGTGACTTTGATTTGGCATACAAAATAAAGTGTAGAATACATACCTCAACAAGACCCAGGTAGAATGCCTTATTGGTACGGTCCTAAGATCGAAGGCAGCTTCTGCTGGATGAGTCCAGCTGAGCAGGGTGTAGATCATTATGTAACCCCCCTTTCCCTCCACACACACACACACCTCCCAACTTTTCCAAAAGAGGATGTGTCTTTGGACTCCACCCCCCAAACAAAACAAATCATAAAGCATATGCATTTGAATGGTGCCTCCATTGGTTATCGTGTATCTGTGATTAATCAGTTCTCATCATTTAATAAATGCTTAGGGAACTGCTTCAGGATCAGTCCGTTTTGCTACCCTTCTTGCAACAGTGTGCAAGCTCTTTCATCTGTTGTCCATCTGAGGTCCAGGCAGTCCAGTGTTGTCATGGAGATACGGCTCAGAACCGGCGTTAACTTTCCAACCTCAGATTAGTTGGTAGCAGAACCCTCTGATTTGCTTTGCAGTAGACGATGAGCTGTTGAGAACCCAATTGTTCTCACACAAATGAAAAAGAAAAATGTTGTTCTAGAAGAAAGTGTGCCCATGTGAGATGTTCTCTACATAACTGCAGGGAGAGGTAGGACACAGTGAAATGTGGGGCATTGATGTACAAACCCTTCCACGCGTAAATCAAACAATAGATTTGGCGGTGCACAGCGTGATTAAAAACAGGTTGCACAACTCGCAATAGTCAGGGATTTCTTTTCCTTTTGGTCACTTGCAAACTTTATTGCGGACAAATGACGACAGAACGTTCGATTGTAGGAATTAATTGTTCTTTATTAGGTTTTAAATCCGGGTCTACAACACTTGGATCCGCTGTGGTTCGCAGTAGGCTCAGACCAAAGAGCATCCATGCTCAGCAAGCCTACCCAGGATTACGGTTGGAATAAATCAAAACCCAAACAAAACTAATTCAGTATCACATCATCAGGCAATCGCTCGCAACTCAAACTGGGGCTTGGATGGTCGAAGGGCCCCAATCCAAAATACATTTTATCAACGTTGGCGGGGAATGGGGACCAAAAGAAACTTAAATGGAGATCTACTCAATTCATCGTTGGAAATGAACCCTCAACACCTCATAAATAGCATAAATGGCATTCAATGATGCATCTCAGTTTGAAAGGTCAGCATCTCAAAATGCAACGGAGCAGTGACAACAAACCAACTGTAGGACCTTTTCAATTATTTAGGCTTTCAAGAGCATTTTGGGTTAACCCGCCTCTGTATTGTATTTAAATTAGTAAAAGTGGAGGGCCTAACCCTAAACATCTTTAGGGATGTTTCCTAGGAATAAACCATTCTGCATCATGGCAGGACTACAGATGTTCTGCGTTTTGGGTTGGATTCACCGGTTTCGTTAACCTGCATGAACAAAACGGAAAAAAAAGAAGAAAGAAGCCCCAATTTGAGAGGAGCATGAGAAAGAAAGTCCAATAAACTGCCACGGAAACCTGTGACCCTCGGCATTCTGGGTGCGGTAGTCTTTGAAGGTTGATTGATGGGACACGCACCCAGGGCCCATCAGAATAAAAAAAAAAAAAAAGCCCAATTTCTACGGTCTGCTCTGGCCCCTCTGGAACGAAGCCAGACAGGAAGAAGAGACTGCGCATGATGGTGTGGGGGAGAGGGGGGCTGAGGGATCGAGAAGTCACCAGGTCTTCCCTGTTCATCACTTGGTGACTAAAACAGAGGAGTAGGAGGAGTCACCAAAACAGAGTGGAGTAGGAGGGCATGGAATTGAATGGTGGCAAGGCTGAACGTACACCAGCCTACCACTCAAGCACCTCAAGGGGCTGTGGCTGCATCGGAAAAATAAAGTAATTTCTTGCTTTGGATGACTAAGCGAGCTGAGAGATAACCGGAGGGGAGGGATAGCTTCAAGTCTAATATGGCTCATCAAACTGGGGAAAGAAATCGCCGTCTCTGCATCTGGCTCCAGGTCAAGCGACATTTCAAGTTCTCCAAACAGAAGTTGGTGCTTGTTCGGTCCAAATTAGTTGCAAAATGAATAAATAAAAGAAAAAACACACACATTGCCAGTCTAATTAATTGCAGTAACCTCTTTCGATTTGGAATTATATTGATTGTATGGGGCTATCGATGTATAAAAACAGGCCTGAGCAAACGTCCAACTGGAAGTATTGAAAAGAAAAACCATCACACTACAATTGAAAAAACAAAACAAATTAAATAGCAATATCATTCCTCAAACCTATGATTATTTACACAAAAATGTTCAAAATAATATCGTGAGGAGGGGGGGACACTGGAGGGAGACCGAACTATCCAAACAATTTGAGAGTATTCGTGAGGATATCGTGAGGAGGGGGGGACACTGGAGGGAGACCGAACTATCCAAACAATTTGAGAGTATTACTCGCTGGGGCCCGGAGATGCAGCACAACATTTATTTGAGCCATGGATGGGAAATAGCTTCAGTTGAAAGACGAAGACACAAGAGAGCCACGGTCAAAGTGCTTTACCCGAAGGTAGCTGGCCAGCCCCAGGTGCTCGCGACACGGACACGAGAAGAGTCATGTTTCTGACATTATTTACTCTTCACAATTTGGTGTAAACAAGTGCATCCTTTTCCTTCGTCTTACTTTGATGAAGCCAAAGCAGTCTGTGAGATGATGGAGAAGGACAGAGATGCAAGTGGTGGAGAAGGAAAACTGAAACTAAAACAAATCTGGGCATCCAAATCTTGCAGCACCCCCCCGCCGTGCCGTGATGTCGGAGGTCGAGCTACGATCAGGGGCCGGGCGGCGATGGAGAAACAATTTGATAGGGTGGAAAATGCGAGGGGGTGCTGGGCCAGGCGGGGTGCTGGGCCAGGGTTGGGGGGCTCTATCCACGGGGCAGGCTGCACATCTCACAGAGCTCGGTGCCAGGCTGGTTCATGAAGGTGCAGTGCAGGCAGGACCACATGGCCGAGGAGGAGGAGGGAACTGAGGGCCCCCCGACGGCCCCGTAGTCCAGGGAGCTGGGCGGCTGGCCCCCCACCGTACCTAGGGAGGTCAAGGTGAAACATGGTGCAGTGATGAGTGCTCGTCATGAGAAACGATGACGTTGAAACGTGCTGGAGGTAAGACTTAAGAGCTGTAATGTCAGGGTGATTAGTTTGAAGCACCACAGCCATCAGCTTTACGGGAGTGGAACGCACGGTGAGAATATCGGTTTTGATTTAATGAACGTCTGCCCGTATTAAGACAATTTTGATTTTGTACAGCTCCCGGCTCAATTCTGACCAATTAGAGTTTCTTTCCTGATAGGGTTGGGGTATCCATCTTACCTGCCAATTAACTAGTGATGGGCGAAAATGAACAAACAAATCCTTTTGAACGACTCTTTTTAGTGTCCGGTATGCAACGGGTCAGCATGTCAAACGTCCGAGTGCTCATGAATCCCAGACTTTTCCCAACTCATACTGCCCACGCCAACTGGCTGTAATGGTAGGGTACTGCTCACGATGCCTGCTACGTTGGTGCAGTCGCTCTACATAGGAAGCGGGCCAATCAATGAATGAACAGGAATCACTGTCTCAAACGAGGACGTGAATGAGTGACTCGAGTCAAGACAGACTGGCAGCTACTCAACTGAACGAGATCAAATAGACCATTCTCTCGAAATGGGACGCATGAGTGAACGCGAAGCGTTTGAATCGGACTCGAGTCAAGACAGACTGGCAGCTACACCCACTGAACGAGACCAAATGAAGCGTTCAAACTGGGACATCTGCTCCACGAAGAACGAGAAATCGATGCAGTCAAATAACATTAACATCGTGCTGGGCTTACTTAGCCTACCTACATACAAGTGGGATGCTGAATCAGTGGATTCAACTTTTATATATCACTTTATTAATGTAAACTTATACATGATGGCTGGTAATGCATTGAAGAGAAGCTTTGTTGGGCGGGCAGCACTAGCTGTCGAACATGCATGTCCTATAACGGAGTGTCACGGACTCTGACGGAGGAACTGACGCCATTTTGCAAAAGGTATCAAAACTCGAAAGGTTCCCGTCACTAAATCACAGGTGTGTGAATGCAAAACTTCTCAATGTCAGAGAAACGTAGTGAGGGAGCGGTAATGTTTTGGGGTTGTTTATTTTCAAAATCCTGCTCTCTTCAGCTCCATTCCTGCCTCTCCTGAACAACTCTCAGATCTTCCCTCCAGCAGATGTGGAGACGGCCTGCGGGCCTCAGGGGCCCGTACAGCCTCCGCCATGCTGGCTGGACGGGCCGAAGCGATGACTTACTGCACAGCTGTTCGATGGTGGCCCACTGCTCGGACTTCTTCCAGGTCTGGGCCAGGTCCTCGTTCGAGGTCTTCACAGCGTCCAGGATGAGCCCGATGCTGTCCTGCGGAGAAACCCAAAAACAAAACACTTAGCGCTCGCCACGTAAACACATTTCAGTGATGCGAGGCAGCTGTTTCAGTGAGGTTATCGTTTCATTTCAAGCTGTCGACAATTACGTTCGTTTTTTCCTGCACTAGTGAAGCAGACGCGTCATGCGACCTCCACGGTACGTTAAACAGAACGCCGCAGTAACAAAGTTCAAGGTGCCGCCAGACGGGTTTGATACTCGTCGCGGGCGACGGCCCAATCTCTCCACGGGAACCGAGCGGCCGAGTGCAAAGCATTCCCGGCTAACACGCGACACCGGACACCACTCCGGGGAAACATGTGGCTGTAATCAGCGTAATCCCTTTTCTTGCGCTGTGGAATGAGGAGCTAATTTGTGCTCTTCAGGCCGCAGGACTCACTCTCAGAGGCATGACCTCATTGGTGACGAGGAAGAGGAGCAGGTGGAAATCGGACACGATGTTGAGGAACGAGCTGGAGCTGCACTGGGACAGGTACGTGGCTAAACTGTGGAAGTCCTGTGGATACAGAGAGCACAACAACAAGTCAGGGAGCAGGATAGAGGTTAGAGGTTACGGTCATATGTCTGAAGGTAGTGAAGGGGGGGGTGTCAGTGGGTTGGTTTTGCTTACTTGCGTCTCTCCGAGAACGTCCCGGTTCTCTATGGGGAAACGCTGGGTAGAAGAGAAGGTGAACTGGGGATCCTTGGGGAAGGTGGTGGTGATCTGTGGACAGAATGATTACTATTTAGTACACGTGTGTATCCAAATGGACTTCATGAGCAGGTAGCGGGTTAGGCATCCTGTACACAAGTACAAGATACTATTTAGTCTCTCTTTATGGAGTATGGAGTATAATTAAATATTGTAGTCAACATTCAAGTGTAGTCAACATTTTTAATTTAGCAACTGAAAACCATATTTGTAGTTCAACTTTTGCACAATTTTGGGAACCTGTAGGTTGGTATTAATTTGTAGTGGCAGAAAGGATTTAAAAATCTGAAATCTGTACGGTTTGCAAATCTGTTACTTGACCCTCACGTTTTTTTTATTAATGTGACAATAAATACATGAGAAAATAGTTGGCTAATTTGCTCAATACACTGTCAAGAAGTACATCAACATTTGTGATCATGTAATTATTGAGGCCAACTGCAGCTAAAATATATCAAATATAGCCCTACACCGTTCTCTGTGAGTGAGTCATAGTATAACACCCTCAATAAATATTGTTTTAGAAAACAATTAGGACTGAATTAGGTCTGCAAGCGGTGGTACAGCACACTCCGCCGAGCCCAGCGGTGATTTAGAAGAATATGATCCAAGTTTTCCCAAAACTTCAATTGTACAGGAAAATCCATTATGGGTCCAAGAGGCAAGAATGCTCAGCATGTAAAATAAGGCCAGTATACCAAGTTTCTGAATCTTTTGTCCATCAGGGCTGCAGGGCTGACTAAGACTGAATTATTGCACCCTGTGGGCGAAATGGTACCAAACTTTTTGGAGACCTGCTTACCGAGAATATGTTTTTGAAAACGTTTGAGCGATCAGGGGCTGAGCTATAGGCGTAACCAATCCAGAATAATAAAATCAACAATCCCTTCAATAACAAGAAGGTATCCACAGATACTCTGTGAATACACAATATTATGATGCCATGTGGCTAAATACTCACATCTATGATAAGGTATTCCACAGGGAGAGGCCGGGCAAGAAATGTGACATCATTTCCAAACTTGTCTTTGTCCTGCCGGGAAACAAAACATTAGCATTTGCAGTCTTTTAAGACATGAATTATGATGACCAGCATCCAAACATAAACCTCATGCTGGTATTATACATTCAACCTCATGCTGGTGTTATACACTGGTGTGTACTAGAAGCCTCTGTAACTTTAAAGGGGCTCTATTATTCCACCAGGTGGGAGTGTGATTAGCCACTACAAGCCGTTGCCTTAGTGACATCACAAGTGGGAGTGTCCACCTAGATATATGCTGTATAGATCAGTCTACCAGCCTACCCAGTGGACTGTAGCAAATGTTGCTTATCTATCCATCATACATCTAGGTGGACACTCCCACTTGTGATGTCACTAAGGCACAGGAAAAGGCAGATTTTCGAACGGCTTGTAATGGCTAATCACACTCACACCTGGTGGCATAATAGGGGCCCTTTAAAGGAAAACCAAACTCTACAAAAACTATTTTAGATAAAGTGATGTAGTGTGTTACATAGTAGTGCTACAGATTTATCCTTGTCCAAATCTACACCTTAATGCGCAAAGTTTAATGAGATATCTGACATTGGCTGTTTTGGGTTACCAGGTAATGTCAATCAAACATTCTGGCTCCACCCCCTTAAATCAGAATGTAACGAGCGGTGACAGCAAACCTGAAGGGCGATGTAGCCCCGCCCCTAAGTGAAAACAAAGTGTCCACCAGGAGTGGGTGTGGGAGGGGACTACCTCAAACAGGGGGTTTGGCCTTCCTCTAACAGGTTCCCCCGGTGGTTCCCTTACCTTGAAGAAGACGTCCGGTACGTACTGCTCCGAGCTGGACTCCTTGGCGTAGCCCAGCTCGGGGGCGTCTCTGCAGGGCAGTAGGCACTCGTCACGCACCAGGGCCATGCACTGGTTGGACACCTGGTAGCTCTCAAAGTGCACCTGGTTGTCAGGACCGCCTGCAGACACAAGACACCCGGGGTTAGGCTCAGGTATTCACCTGGACGCCAGCACAGCGACACGCTAGAGTCAGGGGTGAGTGGGGCGCACAGGGCGGATGTGGAACCTCTTTACTACCACCCCCTTCATTGAGAACTTCCGCCTCCGTCTGAATATATTAGCTTATAACTCAGTACCTGTAATGACCACATTCATGACAGTGTTATCATTGGAAATGTTCCACCTTGGTTGTTGATGTGGATCTTCAAATAAATCTATATGCTTGCAACTTGTCATCTCTAAACATATTTAAGTGTTTATAATTAAATATGTTTATAACACACAGACAGGCACACTATTGGCATGAATAGAATACATGGGTAGACACAATCGACCCATTCATTCAAGACTATTTGAATACATCCTGATTTTAGCCGGAGTCTGGGAGAGCAACATTTTTATTTTGCTGTACAAAGCACTTTTCAGCAAAAGGCCTCCACCAACGGCTCACCTGTTGCCACCACAGTGACAAATTTGGAGCCAAAATGGCCGTCGCGGGACAGTCTGCAGGGATTTGAGTGAAGATTCTGGAAGTATCCGGCTGTGATGCACTCCTCGGCACTCAGGTAGTACGAGTCCTGTGTTAAGGACCAACAGCGGTTTGTACAGCGTTGAGAAAAAAATACGTGCAAATGCTACTTTCATCCTATAAGAACAATAAATATGCAACACGGTCACAAGATTTTTACAGCTCTAGATACACCACGTGTAAAAACCACCTTGGAAAATCAGGATTGAAATATCATGCACAAAATGGAATGAGTAACTGAAAGAAATGAAATTAGGCTCGCTCATCTCATCAGAACATTTGTAAACGTTAAGCTCAGCTTCTCTGTATGATGTGTGTAACTTTCTGGTGATCTGTCTGTTTTTGCTTTTAACTTCATAAATACTGTTCTTATTGACCGTTGTGCTTATCTTGTCAAACGTTGTGTACACGTCTCTCTCGACCTGATCTAGAATAAAATGTGCCTCAATTCTCTGCCTTAATCATGTCCCTCCACCTGAATTACCAACAGTCATGTTGTACTTAAATTGAAGAGCTAGAGGCCACAGCTCTCAACGCAGAACTGCGACAAGCTCACCTGGTTCCGCGAGTAGCGAACGGTGCCTATCCTCGTGTCCTCCGATATCAGGTCGGTGAAGATCCAGCCCACCTGGGAGACAGATTAAACACATTCAATAAGAACCACAACCAGACCCATCAGGCCACAACACAACACAACATTACCAGTCACCTCACAATGTACAACAACAATGCAGGGAACCA
>OOFG01106890.1:0-14623 GCA_900323295.1 Molva molva | reverse complement strand
TACCTGTTTGTGTCTCTTAAAGGTTGTATTGTCAATTTTGCATTGGTTTTTCATTGGATTTATTGATTTATTTGAGATTTCGCCTGAACCTACCTCTATTAAAACCCCTCTATCTTTGCCCTACTTCACTTTATTGGCATCAAATATTGACCCAGGTACTCATCAGATGTTTTGCTATGGCATAGGGCTACCAACGGATTATGCACTAGGTGGTATTCAATCTAAAATAGGAAATTTATTTCAGGTGGAAATAAAATCTTCCACTTATTCTGTGTTCTAGCTTTATTCACTCTAACCAAGTAGTATCCACATTGAATATTTCTCTTGCACAAAAATCTTTCTTTTGGTACCAAGATTACATATAATAACCCTTGCAGTTGTGGAGATATACTCTATTTACTTTGGGTATGTTCTCTTCAGAAAAAAACTCAGAAATAGGCCTAGTAATGAAGAGGTTAATAAAAACCTCAATGTTGTGTCTAATTTTCCCCGTGGTATCAAAAATGGTATCGAATATCGATATTTTTCAAGGTATTGTATCGAAGTTAGAAAATCCAGTATCGTGACAACACTAATATGTACTGGGCTGGGCTTTCCAGTAGGGTTGACTTAAAGAGACAGGAGCTAAGGCGTAAAGGCGTAAAGTGGTTCTGCAGCAATGAACAGTGTGAGAATAATAAGGTGTATTTTTAACATTAAACCATTTAAACCTATTCTAGCGCTAATGAAATTACTAACCACAAAAATAGCATCATATCACCCCTTTAAGAATATTTGGCTTTATAATGACCTGGTAATGGTTCTATAGGCTGGACACCAACCTGTAAAACAGATGAAATGAAGATGTTCTTCACAAGAGCTTTGCCTCCATTTGGAAGCTTCCACACTGGACACGCCCCCACAGGGGCTGGAATGGTGTGAGCGTGGGTCCCATTGGGTGAAGTCCATTGGGTCACGGGACATCCAAAACCAGGAGCTTCCTTGAATTGACCTACCAACATTGAAAGAGTTGCAAGAGATAGCTGGATGGAAGGAGAATATCGTGGCCAAATATTATTTGAAGTTACGTATCTTTGCCAAGAAAAAGTGAGTGAATGGACGGACAGATGATCATAAGGACAGACTTGTTTGCCTGATAGACACCAAGGCCTGGCCAGTACCTGCGCAGGCCCACCCAGAGGTGGCTGGTTAGTGGGAATCGGGCGCTAGCAACCAGCTCATCAATCATCTCCTGCTCTTCTGGGCCCCTGATGCTCAGCAGGTCCCAGTGAAAGTCTCTGCAGTAGAACAGGGCGTCTGACCAGCACAGCCGCTTCCCAACCAGTGTGACGTTCCTCTCCATCACCTGAATGGTGATGGATGGTGGGGGAGGCACTAACTCTGGGGAAACAAAACACAGTGTGGTGGTGAGGGAGTTCTACTCTACATTTATGCTGCATAGCACCGAATCATCTCTCCTTGGAGTAACTAATGACATTCAGATGCAGCTGACCACTCCATCTTGGAGATTCTCAATCTGAGTGCAGCCTTTGACACAGTTGACCACGTCACCTTACTTGATAGGCTTCCTGTTTGTTTAGGCTTATCAGGAAGCACCGTAAATTGGTTCTCCTCCTACCTCTCCAACAGAACATTTGCAGTAGTGATGAATTACTTTGTCTCCCTTACATGCCCCTCTGTCTTGAGGGAAACCACAGGGCTCAATCCTGTCCTTCCTGTACATGCTTCACTTTGGACACTTTATTAGTCAGTTTGGTGGCATCTCTTACCATTTCTACGAGGATTACATCCAGCTGTCATTATCTTTTAATTGAAAAAACTTAAATCTATCTCTTCTCCAGATCTGTCTGGTTGCAATTAACTGGAGGGCTGGAGGGCTACACATGTTTTGCAGTTAAACTCAAACAAAACTGAGTATTCAGGCCTGAACCTTTTCTGAGTTCTTTGCCTCTTTTGATGAAGCTGACCTCCAAGAACGATAGCTATGCTATTATAACTTTAGTTATATGATTGTAGGCATAGCCGTCTAGGCTTCGCCTTAGGGACTTGTCCCTTGCGTGCACTCGTGTGCACTGTAAATTCAACACTGTACCAATAAATCTGGGCCCCGCCTGCATTTCCCACGGCACCGTAATAATCCCAAGCCGCCAACTGCGGTGAGCAGCAAAGCTCCTCCTACGTACTTACTCAACGAGAGGCGCAAAGGAAGGAAACCGCTCGCAGTGACAATGAGCAGCTTAAGTTGGCTTTTACCAAAAGCAACGAAAGAAGCTCTAGCTTGCCAGTGAACACATTGAGTGTGTAACGCTTGCAACGAATGCAGGCAGGTATAGACTAAATGATGAAGAATAACTTTTTTTTAGGACACTTCGGACAGCAAAATATTGGAATTTTAAAGCATGATCATGGGAAAATATAGGCAGCAAAGTTACCAAGAATACATTCACCGAAACAATGGGTGTACATGATTCTTATAGGGACACTTTCACATTGTGGGTAGTAAAACCAAAAGAAACAAAGGTGAGGGGGAGTGAACATCGTGGGGTGTTTGGGATTGGCCATGGCTGAAGTCAGCCATGGCGGGAGAGACCAAGTTAAACGGGAGAGACCAAGTTTAAATTGCAATACACTTTGTGTGAAGTGGACATGTCTGCAAGTCTTGCAATACACTATGGGTGAAGTGGGCATGTCTGCAAGTCTGCAAGCAAGGCTGCAAGACAATTAAAGGCATTTACAATACAAAGAAGTCTGTAGCTAGGCTCGGCCTTAGTATCAGATTTCGTGGCTACAGCAACAGGAATTTACAATACAACGAGATCCGTAGCTAGGCTTGGCCTTAGTATCAGACTTCGTGGCTCCAGTAGCAAGAAAATGCAAACTATCTTAACACCATTAAATTAGAGAGAGGAAGGGAGGTATATCTAGATGTAAAGCAAAATATATACAAAGGCCTTTATGATTGATTAGTGATGATGTGAACAAGGTTCATATCATTTTTAAACATTATGATTGATAAATCCACGACACTAAATGTCCACCCAAGCACGGGATACCACACATAACCTGCCCTGTTAACACAAAGCGTACAAGAGACAACAAGACAAGTGCCTAAACAGCACATGTCACCAGTGGCTAAGGACAGGATATTACTAACACCAGTTACAATCCATGTAATGTCTATTACAGCTATGCTAGCAAGTCTCTAAAAGTAAATAACAGCTATATGAAAGATGTACTTACTACAGTAACAAAGAACTTGTTCTTTGCTACTTTCCACCACTGATGACATGTAATGATATACTGGGTTCCTACCTCCGAACACTTTGACCTCACACAACGACAGGATGCGTGCAATTTCACAGGACATGTAGAAATTGATAAACCTTCCTTCCATTCCCCTGCACTGGACAGTCTGAGTCACGCTGGCTGGGACATCGTAGATGATGGCACATCTTAGGGAAAAAGACAGAGAGAGAAGAGACAGTAGTCTGGTGAATGTAGGTATCAGATACTAGATGCCAGTAACTGGTGTGTGTCCAGTTTAGCAGAGCATGGGTTGCAAATATTTGTTGTTTGCTTTTCTCACAGTATAATATCATATGCTATTTAGTAATTTACAATTTAATCCAAAGACACTTAGGAGCAGGTGTGTTATAGGGATCAAACCCAGTGCGTTTTGGCTGGGACTCAAACACCCTAGCCATTACACTATCCTGCCCCAGTTTTTGAGTTGAAGATGGATAGGCGGCACCAGTGATTCACCTTGGGTTGTCATTGCCGTTGTTCACCGGTGAATTCCCGATGAGTATTTCCACGCCGTTGAGCCTCTCTCTATTTACATTCCTATTAGTGACCTCGATCTCTGACACTCTGTACACAGCGGGCAGCTGGAGCCTCCACCATGGTTTTTCCTCGTTAGTATGGGTGCAGCTGTGGTGATCGAAATCAGGGTCGCTGTTCCCATCGATGGCGTGTTCAGCCTCCCCGCCAGGGTAGGTTGAAGACTGAAAGGCCGTGCCGCTCAACGCCACGTTAATGCGGGATGCAGCTGAATTAAGAGGGAAACCACAGAATAGGTTGTCAAGTTGTATTTTAGTGTTAAAAACACATTGAAATACTTGCATGTTTGGGTAACTTATCCTCAGCCCCTAAATAGAGCACCTAGAAATACCTGAATATCGAGATGAGTCCCACAGGTGGACGAACACACCTGGTGAATAACAAAATACTGCATAAATACTTAATACAAATAAATATTTCACAAGTAAAAAAATTATTAGCAGCATTTGTCGTGCAACTATTTTACACAACAAATTCTCAATTATATTCAAATATTTATTCTAATTCTAATATGAGGGGTAAAAATATTACAAACGCCAACGATCACAGAATTATACAGTCGTTATGGAGGGTTAACTCCTTATAATGAACTCAGATATACAGTGGTGCTGTGTGGAATACCTACCAATGATACTGTAGATGAGTCTACTGTACCCCATGGTTCTGCAGAAACAACACACTCAGTTACTGATAATAACTAATACTAGCTACTATGTACACAGTCCTTCATATTAACAATCTTGTTACAAAGGCTCCGCTACGACCAAGCCCCCAGGCAATGTGCGCCGCACGCTGAGACGAAGGCGCGCTGTTCAGCTCTGAAATAACAACAACAACCGCCGGCAAGAGCTGGCGATCAGCTGGCAGAGCTTTGAAAGCCAGCTAGAGAGCGTGGCTTTCATACTTTGTCACCGCCAACAAGCCACGCTCGGCTCAGACGCGCTGAATGCGGCTTCTGTACAGGTTATTTTAATTTATTTAGTACTGTCATTTTAGGTTGAATAAGAGACGTTTCTTCACGACTATTTCTTACCATTCTGGATCCTTTCGTGTGTATAAGTCAATGTATAATAAGGATGTATATCCCTAATCCATTATGTATCTCTATATGGATACAAATGATACAAATATATGATTTAAATATTTGTAAATTCTTATACATTATTCAAATTTACATTATTATTTTCATCATTATGCTTATTTATTTTTAATGGTGGACAGTGGATCAAACAGGTCATCTGATGCACAAACAAAAGCAGAAGGTTCGACAACAAAAAATTCATTATTTAAATCCCAGTAGGCAAAGTCTGTGAATATACAAATACAAAGGACTCTGCTAGAGGTTGAACACAGAGAGAGAGAGAGCGAGAAAGAGAGAGAGAGAGAGAGAGAGGAGAGAGAGAGAGAGGGAGAGAGAGAGGGAGAGGGAGAGAGAGGAAAGGGGGATATGAAATGGAGGAAGAATAAACGAGAAAGATGGTTATAAATGAGGACAGTGTTTATCAAGCAGAGACTAAACTAAATGTTGTTTAGTTTAGTCCCTTCATAGTGACATTAAAGTCCTTCAGAAAAGGCACTTTGACGTCACGAAAAGAACGCAACTTGATTTCTGAGCAGGGTAGCGCCTTCCTCCCTGTGACCCTTTCCTGTTTATGCCATTAATACTGTTTTCAACCCCTAACCTCTTCCCTTTGTGATAGTTGCTTTGGGCAGATGTGTGTATCAATAATCATCTTATAATTCAATTGCTTAAAGTCATAATGTGTACTTGTGTATTGTGCAGTGTTTCTTTGATTATTTTCACATTTTAAAAAGTTATTGTCAAGATGACAAGGATTTGTTGTGCGTTTAACTGCTCTAATCTCAAAAACTCCTCCCAACTTCCCTACACCGCAATCTGCCCAAAACACATCTAATAAAAGTAAAAATAAATAGAACATTTGAGATGGAGTAATAATTATCATATTACATTCATGTAGTCCAAAAAGTCCAAAAATAAGTTAGCTACCATTACAGAGCAATCAAACATCAAACTAAAATAGTTTTGTCTCTGACTTGAAGATGGTACTGACCTGCAGACTCAGGAGGTCCTTCTGGGATGGGCTCACCGCAAGACAGGAAAGATGAGAGATACGATTTGTATATGACAGAAACACAACATTCAGATGTTTCTCAGCTGGACAGGTTTCCAAAGGTGGCGGAGCTAGTCTTAAATGATTTGCCCTTCAGCAGATTGCTATCTATTGCTATATATTTATTCGCCCTACTGTCAAGGCATGTCTGATTTGCCTTTCCGCAAATCAGACACACCTTGATCCGGCTTGGATTAAAAAACGGCAGGCAATAGGTCACTGCTTTGAAAACATTTCCAAACCAGAAAGCATGGGTTCCCAGTGTGGTTCACGCTATACTTAGAAATGCAAACTACTGCCCATAACTCTGGCAACACAGATGACTACAAGTCTTCTTGGTACGTGCTCAGAAAGGCAATTCAAACTGCTAAGGGTCACTATGGGGTAAAATTGGAGTCCCTTTATCATAGTTCAGACTCTGGAAACATGTGGAGTTGATTAAAAACCATCACTAGAGACCACCAGCTGTGCTGTGGAGGCCCCTGCTTCTCTTCTTGAGGAGCAGAACGTGTAAAGCAGAGGAAGTTATGATGAAACAAATAACATTTTCCTACCCTTTCAAAGTTTCTACAACCGTGGTTTCTGACCTTACAGGTAATCTGAATCATTAACAAAAGCAGAAGGTTCCAGTAGGGATTGTGAGTGAGACTTTGTTGGACACAATAGAAAACAGACTGGATGAAGCGAAAGGTAAAGAAAGAAGTTTTATTTCTCTGTAGGGATCCTTTATAATAATAGAATAGAATCTGAGCCTGTCAGTTGCAAAAACAAGCACTTTTAGTGGACATTCATTGACGGCCCACTATATATATATAAACTATATAATATATAATATATATAAATGTGCTTCCTTTGGTACACTGTGCTAGTCTCACTAGATGAAAAGGTTAACAAAACAAACAAAAACCCTTTACTTGAGAGTTGCTAAGTTCCCATATGGATCTTATGTAATGTTATCAACAAAACATAAGTTATTGTGTCCTTGCATTACTTTGACTGTTATTCTGCCTGCGTTCCATTGGGTGAAAGCCATTGGGTCACCGGACATCCAAAATCAGGAGCTTCCTAAAAGTGACCTACCAACATTGAAAGAGCTGAAAGAGCCACCTGGGTGGAAGGAAGATCAACACATGGCCAAATATTGAATTGGGTATTTTTGAAAGACAAAGTGAGTGGATGGACAGACGATCATAAGGACAGCCTTGATTGCGTGATAGACACTAAGGACTGGCCAGTACCTGCGCAGTCCCCAGTGAAAGTCTCTGCAGAAGAGCAGGGCGTCCAGCAAAGCCCACCAGTGTGACAGTGGGATGATTATAAGCAGCAACATGAACATTATAACCGGCATAGTAGTCATGCCAAGGTTAGGGGCTTCATTCCCATTGGATCCAACAAGACTGTATACACTCTGTAACGTTCTGCCCCAGCCCGACTCACTACCTGTTTTTCCTGTGTCCTTAGTGTCTGTCACCAGTCATAATTATTCTGTTCACTTGTGTTCCATGTATCTAAGTTTCCTAGTTTCTGCCCTAGTTTGTTGGTTCCTTGTTTGTTGTAGTTTTGTTTCTGTCTGCCTGATTACGTGAAGTAACGCTTCCTTTTGTATTTCCCCTTCTGAGTCTGATCTCTGGATTTGGGTGCACCTCCCTGCACAAGCCGTGACACACTCCGTGTTGTAAGATGCCTCCACCGAATGCAAATATAATATATAAATATATGTACTGCAACGATTACCCCCAAAATATTCTCCACTCTCTCTCTCTACTGGATAAAAACTGCATTTTTATTGCATTTATCTTCCTCCTCTATTATTCTACCTCCATTTCGTGTCCTCCTTTCCTCTCCCCCTCTCTCTCTCTGTCGCCTCTAGCAGAGTCCTTCGTATTTGTATATTCACAGACTGTCTACTGGGATTGAAATAACTCTGGCGTTTGTAAACAAATACTCATGAAGACTCAAATATACCCAAATTAATTTGTTTGTCTAGTTTGTTTATGCCTGTTTAAAGGAGTGACATAATGAAGCTCTTGACCAGCCCTTAATCAGTACAGTCGGTATGGTTGAATCGATCCCCCGCAGAGCTCTTACATCTCCTCCGCCTAGCTATCAGGATGCTAGCAGCAACGCTAATGGGCTCCTCCATAGAGCTGGGTAGTTACACCCCTTTTTTTCGCTAGTTGTTGCCGGAAGTAAATTTACCTATAAAGGAAATTATAGTCACATTTTATGAGTATATAGTGCATTGTAGGAACCAAACGTTGTCATAGCTGCCCTCTCGTAGCTAAGTCTTGAACATGGCTTATTGTCTGCCCTATGACTGCAATCTAGAGAAATATGGCATTATTCTGTTTAAATTCAGTCAGTACTGAAATCATGTGGCAGGAGAGAGCAGGAGTCATTTGTTTACCAGCTACCCAATCTATCGAGGAGTACGCTGTAGTTCTTTTAATCATATTTTCAAAGAGGCATTTACTCATTCCTTCTTGGACATCATTTCGAACTACTAATGTTGGAAATGACAACAACATTTGACAAAACATACATTGTGTTGTTTGAATGTGTAGCTGAAGAAAAAGATAATTTTACTCCATGGAGTCCGATAGAAATTCGTCAATAATGTGGCACTAGCTATTTGTTTGGTGGAAAGAAGACGACAAAGCAAATGTTCAGGAGAGCCATTAATGGTGATGGCAGGAATGGAGACCAGCTGCATCCTACTTAATGTTTGCTGTTCAAGAGTCTTCTCAAGGTTCTCTTAGGTTCTCACCAATTCAGCCCCTGTATGGTCGGCACCCCAGAGAATTACTTGACGTTGGCTGCGTTCCAATGGTCTTTAGCGACTTGACTCACGCTTCCTGCCTGAATCTCCAGATGTTATCCTCGGCCGACCATTGCACCCGCTGTTCTGTTGTAAGCAAATCATAATGTAATCTTAATCGATTGTTTATCTTTTCAATTCTACATATTACGGCTAAGCGCGCCACATTATGGAAATGTGGGAGCAAGCGGCTTTCTAGAGAAAATAATGCTATGTGGCAATAAATGAGAATGCACATTTGTTTAATGTCAACGTGCACATCCATGTTGCCAGAATTATGGGCAGTAGTTTGCACTTTAAAGCAAACGTCACTGTAAACCCATGTTTCTGGTTTGGAAATGTTTGCAAAGCAGCAAAGTTGCCAACCTTGAACGTCCAGCACTGTGTTGTCCTTGCCACAAGCATCGCCTATTTCAGCCTCTGCTGGCTCGAGGTGAGTCTGATTTGAACAAAGGCAAATCTGCCAGATTTGTGGTGAGTCTGATTTGCATAATGGCAAATCTGTCAAAAGAAAAGAGTGTTCAGCATTTCAATTTCATCAGCTTCTGTTCTTCATTCATACCAAAATGACTTCCCGACTCTGCAGGTGAGTAAAACCTTCAAGTCAGAGACTAAACTATGTTAGGATGTTTGATTTCGCTGCAATGGTAGCCTCCTCATTTTTGGGCTCCTCACTTTAATGTTATGTGAAATGACTTATTGCTCCATCTCAAATGATCTATTAATTTGCCTAGTAGCTGTTTACCTAGTAGCTATTGTCAGTAACAGAACATGTTGTTTCTCCAGAACCATGGGGTCCAGACGTCTCATCTGCAGTTTCATTGGTAGGTATTGCACACAGCACTACAGTATTATCATTGGGTTCATTTTATATGGAATTCATTTTAATAATGGCTGATGTTTGACAGTTCACCTTCTTTTTTGTGATCGTAGACGTGGGATTTCTACCACTAATACTATATTAGAATATAATATAACAATTCATAGGTACAATAGTTGCAGGATATATGCTTCTAATGATTTGTTTTATTACTTTTGTATTTAGTATTTGTGGGAGTGTGTGTGGATGATGGCTGGTTAAAGCAGCCTCACCTGGCCCAAGTCAGACTGATTTGACTCTGGGACTGGGTGGCGCTGCTTAAACCAGCCATAATCCACACACACTCCCTCAGTATTTATATTGTTTTTCCTCATACACCAGGTGTTGTCATTCACATTTGGAACTCATCTGGATTTTCAGGTATTGGTAAATTTACAGTTAACCAAACATGCAAGTATTTCAACATGTTTTGAACACTAGAATGCAACTTGACAAACTATTCTGTGGTGTCCCTCTTAATTAAGCTGCATCCCGCATTAACGTGGCGTTGAGCGGCACAGCCTTTCAGCCTTCAACCTCCACTAACGGGGAGGCTGAACACGCCATTGATGGAAACAGCAACCCTGATTTCTATAACAGCATCAGCTGCACCAGAACCTATACACAGGACAAACCATGGTGGAGGCTCCAGCTGCCCGCTGTGTACAGGGTGTCAGAGATCGAGATAACTAATAGGTCGGACTATAGATCTAGGCTCAACGGCGTGGAAATACTCATCGGGAATTCACTGGAGAACAATGGCAACGACAATCCAAGGTGAATCACTGGTGCCACCTAACCAACTTTGACTCAAAAACTGGATAGTGCAGTGGCTATTGTGTTTCGAGTCCCGGCCAAAACATACTGGGTCCTGATGACCTCAAACTGCGTCTAAGTGTCTTACGATAAAATTGTAAACTACTAAATAACACAGAATATTATACTCGAGATATACTAGAGAACACATATTTACAACCATGTTCTGCTTAACTACACCTGGCCACACATCAGCTCCTGGCATCTAGTATATGATTCCTACCTTCACCAGGCTACTGTCTCTTCTCTCTCTGTCTCTTTTCCTCAGGTGTGCCATCATCTTTGATGTCCCTGACAGCTTGACTCAGACTGTCCGGTGCAGGGGAATGGAAGGAAGGTTTATCAACCTCTACAAGCCCTGTCATTTATCAAGCGTCCTGTCGTTTTGTGAGGTCAAAGTGTACGGAGGTAGGAACCCAATCATTACATATCATCAAAGGTGGAAGGTAGCGAAATACAAGTACTTCGTTATTGTACTAAGTACATTTTCCACGTATCTGTACTGCACTTAAGTATATTTAGTCGAGAGAAAGTCAAGACTTTCAACTTTTACTCCACTAAATTTTATAGAAAATGTCTTGACTAAATCTGGATTTAGATTTATTACGTATATCAAAATTAAACAAAATCAATAGAACCCAATTCTCTAAACCAATCTGACCACGCATGACATCATCAATCCTCAAGCAGAGCGTAATTAGAGTGCCGGTGAGGCAGCTATTGGGTGTTTGGGTTGAATGGAATGGACTGAATAGAGGAATCCTGGATCCTGTGCAAGGTCACAAATGTGTAGTGTATGTTCTCTGAAACACCACTTGTTTAACGAGCCACACCCAAAACCACTTTTTTTTTGTTTTAAACGTGGTCATTTGTCTTATATGATCGTCAAAATAGTAATCGTTGCCATTTTATCACTGTTACTGAAATAAGTCCCCAATTTAGAGAAAAAAGGGGTAAAATCCTGTGTTTTTGCCATTCTCCCAAAAACACTGTGTGAACGTTCCACTCTGCTGAGAACACAGATGGTGTTCTTTTCGTGACGTCTGAGTACCTTTTCCGAGGTACTCTGACGTCACCACCAAGGGGCACCGGCAGCGCGGTTTGTGTGGACGTGTGGAGCTCTGTCTGGGTAGCGGTTGACTGCGGTGTCCGCGAGAAAGTTGAGCTTTTCGGACACATATAGTATAACGCTACGGTGTGTGTGGATGGTGAAGCTCCGTCTGATGTATTTAATGTCCGCGTCCGAGTGAGGGTTAGGCTTCCCGGACACCTATAGTATAACGCTACGGTGTGTGGCGCATTTCATATACAACATCGCTATTATAATGTTGCCCCCCTGGCCTGGTGGGTGTCAGGGAGAGGTGTGCTTATAAACCCTACAGCTGTATGTATAAAACTAAAGGAGGCGAAAACATTAACGTGTGTTCAGCTTGACTGCAGGATTTACTCTCCGTTTCCTCAACTAAGTTAATACATAACAAATTACTTCTCACGGTAATCAACGAAGTGCTCGTTGTAGCATCAGGTAAGTTACACTTTGTATGTATTCGCGCCGCGCCTTCGCTTTTGGTGTAAATGGTTTTAGGTTCCTCCAAGCGCTATGCGCCATCTAGTGACCTGTTTGAATATCACACTAACAAGAAGCAAGAAAATATAAAATATATATGGGTGTCTACTTTTAACATTTAACTTATTATTTTAACAAAGAACTGTAATATAGTCCCAATGACCTTTGAACGTCTTTTAAAGCCATTTGCTAACTGTATATACATTAACGTGACCAGATTTCGGAAATTAAAATCGGGGACATTTGTGGTTTGGCAGTCCATATATCAACAAAATATCTCATGTTGTTGTTTCTGAAATAAAAAATGGGGACATATTGACATTTTGCCTATTCTTATCATGGTAAATGTTGTACTGTAGTAAATGATTGGGCAATAGCCTACATGCCCTATGGTTTACTATGATATGTTTTAAGCTTTGGTAAACCAGCCAGAAATAATCCAAAGTAGCTACTCTAATACAGAATATTTCTATATTGTCTTGATAGTCTATTGTTTATAATCGGCCATGCCTGCTTATTAAGTCGATAGATAGACCCCTGCTGAGTGAGGTCACGTCACAGCCTCTCAGATAGACTTGAGACTTAATACCAACTGTCTCAAAATTCATATTCATGAGCAAACAAGAACCTTTGCCATTTAAAAACGTATTCATATATTCTTTTAATCCTTTTTGAAAAACGGGGACATTCCCAGGGACAGATCCAGCCGCTGACAGGTCACCAGAAACGAGGACTGTCCCCGGAAAACGGGGACGGCTGGTCACCCTAATATACATTGTTTTTGACCTTTTACACTCTGCATATTTATGTCTGGAAGACACGATTCTAACCCATTACAGTAACGCTCATAACAGTTACACAACGACGGTACTAAAAAAGTATCATAAAGTTGGGCGTGGATCATAACCATGAGGATCACACGCCCCCCTCTTTCCTAAAACTCTCGGCCCAAAACAATTTTTTATTTAAATCACAGTGTTCGAATTCCATCTGAAACAGTGGGCTTGCTGGCTCTTTAAGTCAGCTGTATATTTGCATTGTTTGCTGCAATCAGCGTCGGAATGGCTGTCTGGAGAATTGGGTGATCCCCGAATGATCAAAGCTGGTTGGCTGCCCTGGCCATGGCAACATGCAAAAAATAAATAATTACATTTTATCAAATAGTTTCACTGGCCGCCTTTGCTTTGAATCATCTTTTGGGGTGAGTAGAAATCCCTCAACACCATGCTGTCTTTTGTTTCCCCAGAGTTGGTGCCTCCTCCACCCTCCATCACCATTCAGGAGATGGGGATGAACGTCACACTGGTGGGGAAGCGGCTGTGCTGGTCAGACGCCCTGTTCTACTGCAGAGACTTTCACTGGGACCTGCTGAGCATCAGGGGCCCAGAAGAGCAGGAGATGATTGATGAACTGATGGCTCGCGCCCCATTCCCACTAACCAGCCACCTCTGGGTGGGCCTGCGCAGGTGCAGGCCAGGCCTTGGCGTCTATCAGATAGACATGTCTGTCCTTACGATCATCTGTCGTCCATCCGATCACACCATGAAAATAACAAAAATGATATCTGGACACATTATTCTTCCTTCCACCCAGGCAATTATTTTAACTCTTTTAATGTCGGTAGGTCAATTTTAGGAAGCTCCTGGTTTTGGATGTCCAGTGAGCTGATGGACTTCACCCAATGGGACCCCCGCTCACACCATTCCAGCCCCTGTGGGGGCATATCCAGTGTGGAAGCTTCCACATGGAGGCAAAGCTCTTGTGAAGAACATCTTCATTTCATCTGTTTTACAGGTTGGTGTTCAGCCTATAGAGCCATGCCAGGTCCTTATCAAGCCAAATATGCTTAATCTTCTGCAAATATGCAGGTATGCACCAACTTGCATGAACTACACGCACAAGGGAGTCTTCATGAAGAATTTCCTCTTTTAGTCACTGTTCAACTTTTTACATGGGTGACATGATTTACAAACAGTTTGAAATAGTAAGAGGTTTGAGATTCCTGTTTGGGAAAATTGAAGTCCTCCCAAGTACTATGCTCAAATAAGTAGTGTGAACAATGAGTGAAATTAGTTGTAGGTCTTTTCCGCCACATTCATTAACCTTCGTGTATCTCTATTTCCGCAGGTCCGACAGAAGGAGTTAACAAGGTGCGCTTCTATAGTTCCACAAGACAGAAACAAACTAAATGTGTATAGCTTGGCCTCCCTGGGGAATGCAGCTACTGATTCCCAAGTAGTCCTAAGTAGTGATGTTTTTGAATGCTATCACTCAGAGCTTGTCTGTGGTCAACCCGGGATTCTTCCAAACTCTCAGATGTTTATGCTTAACATTAGTGCTGAAATAGCATGAAAATGTAAAATGTATTTAAAATATACCAAGCTAATCTATAAAAGCTATGTTAGCATTTTGTGCAAACATAGCATGTAGGATACATGGACTTTAGTATATAATCAATGAACTTCATTGGGAGATCGTGATCAAGAAGTTGGTAATAAAGTATCAGTAAGCCTTTATCTCTGTGTCTTTGTCTGCTTAATTTAGCTGATTTGGAAATTATATCCACACAGTAGGGTTATATCTTAAACTCA